>JAOYFF010000116.1:22415585-22449834 GCA_025773925.1 Cryptomyrus ogoouensis
ATGCCATACGATCTACCCACACTACCTTTGCGATCGACCAGTAGATCGCGATCGACGTATTGGGCACCCCTGGTGTAGACAATGTATACGTCGGAGTGGATCATGAAGACAATACTGGAACAGGCCAGAAAATAAAAACGCATGTATCGATATTTATGCGTCACATCGATGCATCGGATCGTTTGCTGTTGAATCGATATATCGATACATATTGATGTATTGTTACACCCCTACAGAATACCCCAGATTAGTTTCATGCTCTTATATTTACTAGTGTGTATAGGTCAGACAGTAAAGAGGTGAAGATCCCACAGTTACCGTGGTGAAGGATTGGCTTGTTATATGGCATGATGAACCAGTTATTATATTTTATCTTGTCTTTTGATCTTAACTCCAACTAATGAACAGTTTCTATGTGATTTGTGAATTTATATACAAAAACAGTCTTTGGTACAATTAGGGATTTATATTTTAAAAAGTCTTTCATCCGTCCATCCGTCCATCCATCTTCTCATCACTTTCCCTTGTCAGTGTTGTAAGGGGACCTGGCCCAGGCAATGTACAGTAGTTTACAGCACAGTAAGGGTACAGTTTTCTCTATCATCATGTGGCTTCTACAACACCCTTGATAGTTGTCCTTGAAGTAAAGACTGAGCTTCTCTACTTGTCGACCTCATATGAGTAGATTAGAAACAGCCGCACATGAGCTCAAGCCCATGTTCTACAGCGATGCATGCCCCTCACCGCCACACCCGGCTTACTGTCAGAGGCTGGATGGGGACGGTGGGACCCAGTAGAAGGCTGGAGTGTGACTGTCACCATCTGGAGGAGCAGTAAAGCCACGCACCGCTCCAAGAGCTATGGCACGTCTTACGTTAACCTGCGCCGCGCTTGTTCTGCACATGGGCTCCGGATGCTGGACAAGATCTGTTGAGGGGGAGGGTCTGGGAGGAAGAGGAAATGGACAGGCCCATCTTGTCCCTGCTCTGTGACCGCCCTGACCTCAGGGAGCGACGGTGGCTCATTAACAATGTCGAAGGGCAGCAGTGTTGGAACGTGCCCCTATTGAGGAAGTGGGGGGGGGGTGACTTTTACGTTCCTCACGTGGTGACGCATTTACAGGTGTCATCTTCAGGCCTCCTCTGAGATATAATTTTCATATTATATTAATCACACTTATTTTCTATTTCTGTTAAATTCCTTCATACATGCTTTTATCCTAAGTTTCCCCACATAAATGGATTTTTGCACCTTCGTTCATTTTCGTAGTTGGAGTAGTTCAGGGGGAATGCTATTGTCATGGATATAGCAGAGCCTCTCTTTGTGGGGCATTAGCCTGGATCTTTAACTTGTGTGTCGCCTACTGTGCCACGAGTGCCCTGGCTGTGTGGACTCTGTACCAGCACGTCGCCTGTGTTACTGGTCTCCAGTGGGCCAGACTTTGCCGTGTCATCACGACATTAGCGGATGCGCTCCACTACACCCCCAAGACGGCAGCTGTATGGCATGTAAAGCACGCCGACTTGGAAGATTAGTGATCTTTAGCTGTCGGGGTGACAGACGGGCACAGCGTTCTCCCGGGTCCCACAGTGACATTGTGGGCTCCATAAATCCATGGCTGGCAACATCCAGCACTGCCCCAGGAGCCTCACACGCTTTGTTAAATATGCTGGGGGAGCCAAGCTGTCCGTTCCCGCAGTTCACTGGGTGCTAACAGTAGACTGTCGCAAATATATTCCTACCTAAACCCTGCCCAACGCTCCCCACATCAGCTCCGATGGGAGTGAGGGTGGACCGGCCCTGGCCGGTTGGGCTGCGGGGCCTCCCATCGTCTGTCGCTACCTGGTCCGTGGCCCTCGTGTTGTTTCAGCTGCCGCCCGCATCAGGACTGACCCGCACTAGTGGGCGGCCTCCCAGCTACCCCAGTTAACGGCATTGCTTTTTCGTTTGCCTGAGGCTTTAATGCCGTCGGCCGGGTTCTGGCCCAATTTATAGCCGGGCATTTAAAGGAGACCTCTACCACACTTCCTCTCCTGGGGCTTGAGGCTGCAACCTTTTGAGCCAGACCTCAGATCTTTAATGACCAGCACGTCTGCAGCCCCTGCTTTGACCTTACCCATTTCCAGATTTGCCAGACACAAATGCGCAACTGTTGAATACGTAACAAATGTATGGAGGTGGGGAGATGCCGTCCTCGGCCGGCATTTACAGCTCTGGAGTTAATAATCTGCAGTGATGAGTTATGAAATCTAACACGGTCCAGCTGTTGTTCCAAGACATAACATTGCATCACACCTCATTGAACTTGTGTCCTTATACTCATCCGCCCAGGTCCTTAAGCAGCTTAATGCCTCCAGTTGCCACCAAAACTGAGAATCCACTCAAACCATCTTTCTGGGCTTTCTGGGTTTAAGTCAGAGATGTCCAAGTCCATATGGGAGAGCCGTTGGCATGGTGTTTAAGGAACTGGGCTATCAGATTGATGGCATTCAGATTTCAGTCCCAAGAAGGAATAGAGGTGTTTAACCTGACTGACATTAGTATGAGGATCCAGCTGTAAGAAGGTGAGAGAAGCAGGCAAGTCACTTTGGGTGAGGGCCTTGGCTAAGCAGCCAGGCCATGACGAGGCATGCGTGCTGTGCGGAGCAGGTGGTGGCCGCAGGTGCTCTGGCTCGCATCCCTGAACCCGAGCCTGAGCGGATGCGTCTCTGGCCTCCTTCAACTCAAGCTGTGGTGGCAAGATGAAAGCCAGCGGCAAAGATTCAGGGCCAGCTGGTGGGGGTCCTGAGTGGGTCACCTAGAGTCGCCTGCAAGGAGTTGCTTTCCTCCCTTTAGGATGATTTGAGTTCATAATGTGATTTGATCTTCATTCCAACTGCATCTAATACATAACCTCTAGCACAGAGCATTCCTAGTGTGACCGGGATCTCTGATAGCATTTCTACAGTGATCTGGGCTTATGGCATGAAACATCGTTACAGTTATCTGGGCCTATAGTATGTAACATTTCAACAGTGATCTAAGTGTATACCACGGATCATTTCTACAGTGATCTAGGCTTATACAGGGAGTATTTCTACAGTGATCTGTGCCTGTAGCATGCATTATTTCAACAGTGATCTAAACTATTAGCACAGAGAATTTCTACAGTGATCTGGACCTGTAGCATGGAGCATATCTACAGTGATCCGGGCCTGTATCACGGTACATTTCTACAATGATCGGGGCCTATAGCACGGAGCATTTTTACAGTGACCTGCACCTGTGGCATGCAGCATTTCAACAGTGATCTAAGCCTACTGTATAGCACGGAGCATTTCTACAGTGATCTAGGCCTATATCATGGAAAATTTCTACTGTCATCTGGGCCTGTAGCACAGAACATTTCTACAGTTTGAGTGGCTCCCCTCAGGACGACGGTCCCACTGTCCCGGCTGCAGGACACAGAGGAGGAGAGCGACCTTTGTTCCCAGAGCCGTTCAACTCCTCAACTCACAGACTTCCCTTCCCCCCCGCCTCCCTGCACTGGAACCCGTCAGTCATTCTGAAATTGACCCCCCCATGCCCACTAACAATCCCTCCCTTTTACATATTTATTCAGTTCCCATCTACCTGATTGACTGCAATTTTGCAAAGGAACTGTAATCACTGTTGCACTTCACGTCACTTGTCCTTGTTCAACTGCCCTGTGTGCCTTAATTGCCCCTCGGGAACAAATAAAGTTTTTGAATTGAATTGAATTGAATTTCCTCAATGATCTAAGCATTTTTACAATGATCTGGCCTGTAGCACGTTGCATTTTGACAGTGATCTAAACCTATAGCATGAAGCATTTCTACAGTGTTCTGGGACTGTAACACTGATCAGCTATACAGTAATCTCGGCCTTAGGCATGGAACATTTCTAGAGTAATCTGGGGCTGTAGCACGGAACAGTTGTGCAGTGATCTGGGCCTATAACACTGAGCATTTCTACATTTACCAGTCTATAGCACTGAGTATTTCTACAGTTATCAAAGCCTATAGCATGGAGCATTTCTACAGTTATCTGGGCCTGTAGCATGGAGCATTTCTACAGTTATCTGGGCCTGTAGCATGGAGCATTTCTACAGTTATCTGGGCCTGTAGCACGGAACATTTATACAGTCATCTGAGCCAATAGCACGGAACATTTGTACAGTGATATGGGCCTGTAGCATGGAACATTACTAGAGTGATCTGGGACTGTAGCATGAAACATTTCAACAGTGATGTGGGCCTGTAGCATGAAACACTTCTAGAGTGATCTAGACTTGTACAGGAAGTATTTCTACAATAATTTGGGCATATAGCACAGACCATTTCTACAGTGATCTGGGCCTATAGCACAGAGCATTTCTATAGTGATCTGCACCTGTAGCATGCATAATTTCAACAGTGATCTGGGCCTATAGCATTGATTTTTTTTCTAGAGTCATCTGGGCCTGTAGCACGGAACATGTCTACAGTGATCTGGGCCTGTAGCATGGAACATTTGTACAGTGATCTAAGCCTATAGCACAGAGCATTCCTACAATGGTCTGGGCCTATAATACTGTGCAGTTCCACAATGATCTTAACCTATAGCATGGAGCAGTTCTACAATGATCTGGGCCTGTCGCATGCCATATCTCTACAGTCATCTGGGCCTGTAGCACGGAACATTTCTATAATGATCTGGGCCTATAGCACAGACCATTTCTACAGTGATCTGGGTGTATTGCACCAAGCATTTCTACAGTGATCTGGGACTATAACACAAATCATGCCTGTAGTGATCTGGGAATATGACTCAGAGCATTTCTACAGTAATCTGGGCCTGTAGCATGTAACATTTCTACAGTGATCTAGGCCTGTAGCATAGAGCATTTCAACAGTGATCTAAGCCTATAGCACGGAGCATTTGGACAGTGATCTGGGCCTGTAGCACATAACATTTTTACAGTGATCTGGACCTGCAGCATGGAGCATTTATACAGTGATCTAAGCCTATAGTATGGAACATTTTAGATTGTAGCACAGAACATGTCTGCAATCATCTGGGTCTGTAGCATGGGGCATCTTAACAGTGATCTAAGCCGATAACACAGAGCATTTCTGCAGTGATCTGGTTCTGTAGCACAGAGCATTTCTACAGTCATATGGGTCTGTAGCATGGGACATTTCTACAGTCATCTGGACCTGTAACACAGAGCATTTGTAAAGTGATCTGGACCTATTGCACGGAGAATTTCTTCAGTGATCTGGGCCAACAGCATGGAGCATTTCTACAGTGATCTGGGCCTGTTGCACGGAACATTTCTACAGTGATCTGGGCATATTGCACTGAGCATTTCTACAGTCACCTGGGACTATATCATGCATGTCTGCAGTGATCTGGGACTATACCAATGTGCATTTCTACAGTGATCTAAGCCTATAACCTGAAGCATTTCTGCAATGATTTCGGCCTGAAGCATGGAACATTTCTACAGTGATCAGGGCCAGAGTGATTAGCACAGAGCATTTCTACAGTGATCTAAACCTATAGCATGGATAATTTCTACAGTGATCTAAGCCTTTAACATGGAGCATTTCTACAGGAACTGGGACTATAGCGCAAAGTATTTCTACAGTCACTCATGCTTTCTCACACTCACGCAAGAACGGCAAATCTGTATTTTTCCGTTGTATACCTAAATTTAGCTATAGTCGTGGCCAAAAGTTTTGAGAATGACACAAGTATTGGCTATCACAAAGTTTGCTGCTTCAGTGTTTGTAGATCTTTTTGTCAGATGTGTCTATGGTATACAGAAGTATAATTACAACCATTTTGTAAGTGTCAATTACATTAAGTTTATGCATGCTATCAATCAATTTCTGGGCCAAATCCTGACTGATGGCAGCCCATTCTTGGATAATCAATGCAAGTTTGTCAGAATTTGTGGGTTTTTGTTTGTCCACCTGCCTCTTGAGGATTGACCACAAGTTCTAAATGGGATTAAGGTCTGGGGAGTTTCCTGGCCATGGACCCAAAGTGTCGATGTTTTGTTCCCGAGCCACTTAGTTATCACTTTGCCTTATGGCACAGTGTCCCATCATGCTGGCAAAGGCATATTTGTCACCATACTGTTCTTGGATGGTTGGGCAAAGTTGTTCTCAGAGGATGTTTTGGTACCATTCTTTATTCATGGCTGTGTTCTTTGGCAAAATTGTGAGTGAGCCACTCCCTTGGCTGAGAAGCAACCCCACACATGAATGGCCTCAGGATGCTTTACTGTTGAAATGACACAGCACTGATGGTAGCGCTCACCTTTTCGTCTTTTTTCTGGATGCCCCAAACAATCGGAGAGGGGATTCATCAGAGAAAATGACTTTACCCCAGTCCTCAGCAGTCCAATCCCTGTATCTTTTGCAGAATATCAGTTTGTCCC
This sequence comes from Cryptomyrus ogoouensis, assembly GCA_025773925.1. Classification (NCBI taxonomy): domain Eukaryota; kingdom Metazoa; phylum Chordata; class Actinopteri; order Osteoglossiformes; family Mormyridae; genus Cryptomyrus; species Cryptomyrus ogoouensis. The sequence goes on from JAOYFF010000116.1 coordinate 22,422,016, forward strand.
TGATGTTTTTCTTGAAGAGCAGTGGCTTCTTTGCTGCCCTTTTTGACACCTGGCCATCCTCCACAAGTCTTTGCCTCACTGTCCTGGTGCTTGCTGGTCTTTCTTGGGCGCCCTGAAGCCTTCTTCACAACAATTGAACCTCTCTCCTTGAAGTTCTTGATGAATCCTATAAATGTTTGATTTAGGTGCAATCTTACTAGCAGCAATATCCTTGCCTGTGAAGCCCTTTTTGTGCAAAACAATGATGACTGCACGTGTTTCCTTGCAGGTAACCATGGTTAACAGAGGAAGAACAATGATTTCAAGCACCACTCTCCTTTTAAAGCATCCAGTCTACTGTTCTAACGCAAACAGCATGATCTCCAGTCTTGTTCTCATCAACACTCTCACCTGTATTAAAAGAATCACTGAAATGATCTCAGCAGGTCATTTTGTGGACGGGCTGAAATGCAGTGGAAATGGGTTTTTTGGGATTAAGTTCATTTTCATGGCAAAGAGGGACTTTGCAGTTAATTACAATTCATCTGATCACTCTTCATAACATTCTGGAGTATATGCAAATTGCCATCATAAAAACTGAGGCAGCAGACTGTGAAAATTAATATTTTTGTCATTATCAAAACTTTTGGCCACGGCTATACATCAAAAGCATTGGGGTAGTTCACAAAACCCTACAGACTATTTACAAGGTAATAAAACTGTTACATACATGTAAATGTGTTTGCAGACTTGTGTCAAATTGAAAATCTCACACCAGCCAGCTGACCATAGTTGACAATGCTGCTCTGGTTTGGTGCATGTATGCTTCTGGGCCTGTAGCACAGAGCATTTACATAGTGATCTAGACCTTTGGTCTGGTGCGTTTATACAGTGACCTGGGCCTGTAGTCCGGAGCATTTATACAGTCACCTAGGCCTATAGCAGGGAGCATTTATTCAGCGATCTGGGCTTCTTGTCCAGTGCATCTCTGCCATACCCTGAGAGTGATTTTTTTTTTAAACTACCCTTCTACATACCATGGTCAAATCCAGGGCTACACATGGTATGATGTAAACAGGTGAAATGGCACATTTAAAGGACGTTTTAATTGCAGCTTATTCTGTCTTTAAGAGCCTATGACCTCTTAAAGTGGCTATACCCCCACTCAAAGGCACAATCTACACAGTGGTGAAGCTGAATTTAGAATTTTGAATGACAATAGAAAATAATCTTGTTTTATTTTTTTTTTGTCATGATACAAACCAGTGAACAAGGAATCAAAGTGAAAATTAAAAATAGACCTAACATGGAGGAAGTTCATGTTTTAAATGAGATCCAGCTTGTTAGGCACTTCAGAACCCGATTATTTGCATTGACCTGCTTGCTCTCGTTTCCCGTAGAATGTTTGAGTCGATCATATAAACATTCTACTTTCCATGCCGTGCTGGGATCCAAACGCAAGAACGTGCTTGAGAAATATGCCTGGGAAGGGAAAGATCTAGAAAACAGGCATTTAAAACAAAGCTAAGCATTGATTGAAAGCATATATTTACTTACGCCCAGCACATATTCCAGTTAAGTGGATTATGTAATCCATACTAAGCTCAGTTTTGACGCATTCAAGACAGCTGCTTGGCATATGAGGTGACCAAGGAATTGCGGCTGGCCTGAAGCTTCAGTATTATCTCTCTATATATACTCTGCCGTAAAACCGTAACTGCTAACACATTTCTCATTAAACCTTTCCTTCACAATGTTCCGTGGTCTACCTTAGCCTAGAAACTTCTGGTAAAAATCTAGTGCTCGCTGAATGGTGGGAAACATGTGACCTCTAACCTCCAATAAGATCAGAGAAGGAGCACCTCTGACCCGAATATTAATGAGCTCAAGTGAATATGACATACACCGTTGGGGGAAACGGGAGAAGGCGTTAATATGGTTTGGAAAAGTTATGCCGTGGTCGGTATGTTTCAGAACAATCCACTGTGACCCAGATTGCCTCTTTGGTTCTGTCTTTAACCTTCTGTAGATAATTTTATGTCCCAGGAAAATGTTCCCATCACGAGTGTTGTCTTTAATAGTGGACAGCCTGTGGCAGTGTGTCATTAATCCCTGGCCAGTAAGCAGGTCACTTTACGTACACTTAACCGTGCTCCTGCACTAGGAATTTTATTTTTATAGCATATTATTAAGTATATTGGGAAGTAGCAGTGACTAGGAAATAATATGCAATGGAGGGTGTGCATGTATTTTTAATTACCTATTCAAAAATTGTAATACTAAGATTATGCTCCTTATTTCCACTACAAAGCGTGCATGTTGCAGTAGTATCCACTGTCTATCTCGTCTGTCATGGAAATTCTATAATGGAAATTATTCGGTTTCGGGACAGCAGAGGCTAAGTGGCGTATTCTGTCTGAGGGGTCCTGACGACGTGCTCTCTCTTTAATGGTGACCTTACAGGAGATGCAGGCATGCAGGGACACGGGCCAGCCGCTGCCGAGGTCGCGTGGAGAGCGTGCCCCTGCCCCGGTCCCCTGCTCTCACGCAGCGGCCCAGGGTGCCGCTCTCCCTCAGCATTTCTGAACTTAATTTGAAAAGTGCCCACTGATGTTGTTCCCAAAGAATCTGTAACGGAAAATAGACGAAAATGCTTGGGGAGAAAGCGGAGTGCTGTAGCATTAGCCGCGCGCAGAATCGTGTTCTCATTACGCCGATTTAATCGGCTAATTATTTGATAGAAGGGATGATAAATGTTAGGATTTTCTCTGCCGCTTTTATCTCCTCCGACCTGTAGGTGTGATTTCATCTTCCGCTAATGTGCTCACAATGTTCGTGCTCTGAGGGCTTGATTTTCTTTGAGAGGCTGACACAAATTTCCACATTAACTTGATAAAAAAACAAAAAAAAAAACAAAGATTTGCAGCACCATGTTTTGCTCCGTGTTATAAGCAGGTCCGTGAAAAGGGGAAGAACATCGTTACAACAACAGTTGCAGCAGAGCATCGCTCACAGTGCAACCTCAGGTGGAGTTTGCCAGTTAAATGTCAAAACAGTCTAGCGAGAGTTCCCTGGTGAAAATGCTGAGTTTACGGTGTGTCTCCGCTCATCTGGTGGGGCGTCACGCTCTGCTGTGAGTCAAAGTGTGTTCCCTGGATTCGGCATCTTCTGGGAACTGTGCATCAAGGTCGTTCCTTGGGAAATAATGACTGCTCAGGGTCCTCTGTCCACTTGTGATATACCTTCTTTGGAACGGAGTTAATAAAGTGAGCTGGAACAGTTTATTTATCTGACTTGACCACTCATCAAGGGTTTTTAAATCGAAGGGGGGAGTTAGAAGGCTTGAAGTCTGTTTTTGCCTCCGTATTTATAGGGGACTGCAGCTCAGAAAGAGGTCAGGAAGGGGTCAAATAGAGAGGTGCCGTCTCCCCTCTTAAGGGGGGAGGCTGGGGGCTTAGGCCTTGCCCTTTTAGTTGCCAAAAACATTTCCTGCCATTAACTGTCAGTGTGCTGAGCGTTATAAATATGGTTATGGGCCCCTGGTCATCCTCGCTGATGTGAAACATCTGTATCTCCGGACAATTACACTGTAAACCACACAAGACACCAGTGTGGGGGAGGCCTGACCAAGCCAGCAGATTCAGGGGGTGCGCTGGGAGTAACACATGTGGCTGGGGTAGCAGGGGGGGGCATGATTGAAACGTACGCACGGTCCAGACGAGAGCCAGCCCATGAGAGGAAGCAGGGGTGCCCCTTCGCAGAGACGCCGTATCACATCTGACATGCTCGGGAAAATGGCATGATGTCTCCATGGCAACAAATTCCGGGCATGCCCAGTGTGCCTGTTGGTCCCACTCATCTTCCTCAGTGGACCAAATCTGGTTGTGCTATGCGGGGTTCATCACCACAGCTGGATGATGAGTTCAGAGAATCGACTTAAAACCGACCCAAGAAATCCAACGTCGGGGTTCAGCCAAGTATTATCAGGTTGTGGATCTCAGACCTGTCGAAGCTGAAGCAGCAGTTGTCTCAGAGCTTCCATCGCGGACTGAAAACACCTTTTTGTTTCTGTCGCCGGATGTCCGGAACTACAAAGACTCGTTCTTTCTGGATGATGAAGAATCTGCAGCAGTCAGACAGAAATTAGGAGCAGGAGTGGGCATGGTGCGACCTTGACTGGTATATTTCCCACAGGACGACAGCTGACGGTCTCACCTGCACTGCATCATTAAATACCCATCTGTATTTAAGTGTGAAGTTTCACGGATCACGTTGGTTATGGGCGTACCAAGCGTGCAAACAAACGTAACCGGCCGGAGGCAACAGTTGGAACAGCCTGTTTATGCAAATCCCCTCCCAGTTCCTGCAAACGTTTACACGTAATGGACAGAATATTGTGTCTCACCCTCTGATTAACATTGCCGGATTCAGAGGAAACTGCTTTTATATGCCTTAGATATTCCTGTTTTTGGTGTTTGGTTTTATTAGGCCTGTAATAAAGCCGTTCTGTTCTTACCAGATGCCGCACACATGGAGCCGCTGCAGTGGTAAACAAAACCCTTAAATGCCCCCCCACCTCTCGCTCTCGGTTTACTGTCCGAAGCCAAATTTTGTTTCCATGTGCTGTCTGGTGTGTGGAAAACACACAAAAACAGCAGCTAACTCTCCAGATTTTGGAATGACTAGAACATTCTTCCTGTTTCAATCTGTCCATATTTGAGGAATGTACCATCTGATTGACAATTCTCCTGTAGGAGCAGAGCACTCTGATGAATACCATCACTTCCCAACCCAGTGGAGGTGAAAATCAAAAGCTAAACCTTGAAGCCTTCCTAGTATTTCTTGGTAAGAATTAATTTGTCTTATCTCCAAATTCATCCCTTCTTGTGGATAAAAAATCAATTTGCTCTCTTTGTCATGCCCCAAATCTAGCCAGCGGCCATCAGTGTGTTGATAACCCAGCGTGGTTTTGACACCCCACACAGCAAGAATGTGATCGATGGCTGTTTTTGATCAGATATTTTTGTACAATTCTGACAGTTTAGGGTTTACAATCCCAAATAAGCTTCTATCTGCAGCACATTTTTTGTGTTTCCATTCAGTGAGGCAGCCAGCACCATTTAACCCTAACTGGGGTAGTTTTCCTATTTTCCTGATAGAGGGAAGGTTTTTTCTGGTGTATCAATTTCACATCACGACCTGCAGAATCTGATTGACTTCACCATAGGCTTCCCCGCCTACCCAGCTGTCTCTAAGTGTGTCCTACGCACTCCTAATCTGAACAGGCCCATGGTACACACGATTTGGGGCTGTGTCTTCAGACCATAACTCTCTCTGTAATGGTGACGTCCTCTCTAATGGCTGTCTATTAGAAACCTGGTACCCATGACAGAAGTTAGAGGACTCTATCCTTCCCCCTTTGCGCTTTGCACATGGGTAAAACAGAAAGTTGACGGTTCAGCAGTAGTGGCTTGGGGCTGTTCTACATCGTTGAGGTGTACACTGGGAATTATGGGTTTCTTTGGTGGGTCTTACCAGTCCGAATTAAACATTAACTTAACCATTGGTCCTGCATTTATAAAGGGTGACTTCTACTGGGACTTTGTCCGTTTCGTTGGTGTGACGTCCATCTGCCGAGAGTTCCCCATCCAGGGATGTGCCACCGGTCCAGGGAAAGGAAAAGCACGTTCTGAGGCTGCGCTGGAAGCTGATTTGCTGGCAGAACATATGCAGTCACAATCCGTTAAATCTCGGCCTCCACTGGGATTCAACAACAATCTGGTTCTGGGTTTAGTGGAGGGAAAAGCCTACGGAGAGTAGGGCTGGTTTTGAATAATGCCTGCAAAGCTTGTTTAACAAGTGTCATACTCCAAGGCCTCCTCCTGGCTCACCGAGTGACAGCAATTAAATTAAAGACTGTTGGGCACCCAGCGAGCGCCTCAATATTCATATTAATTAAATCCAAAAAGCAGCCCTCTTGTCATACATTCATTGGTAACAGTTCTGGGAACAGGTGGCTTTGAATGATACAAGAGAGTGCAGAAGAATTCTTGGGGAAATGCGGTTTATTGAGTGAAGGGCCACTTCCGAGACAGAACCGAGTCAAGGGGAGGCCGTGTGGAAGGGCGACGACCTCGTTGCACACGTTTGTGTGAGAGAGAGCTACGTTTTCATGGCTCGTGATGACTTGTGGGCTTTCGGGCCGACCTGAAAGGCGACGAGATCTTAGGAAATTATCACAGGCACTCCTGGTATCTCCTCGTCGCTGGAGAACAAACTGTGGCTCTTTAAATAGCAAAGTGAGGGAGGAAATTCTTTCTCCTTTTATCGCTGATGGAATGTGACTGAGAGCCCAAGCTGGCTTCCACATCGCTGTTAGAAATTGAAAGGTGTGGCTGTGCAGAGTCACTAGCTGGAGGGTCGCTCTCTAGAGGTGCTATATTTGTGTGCCACTCGTGTGCTGCTGAAAATCAGCCGATTATTGTACTCAGATTGCCCATTCACTTCTCATTATGGTCCGTCTGTACGCACGTTCGCTCTTGTCAGGTTGACGTTTTCTCCTCTACGTTTAAGGCAAATTATAATTATTTTTTCATTTTGCGATGTTTTCTTTTCACTTATTTGAACAGCTGTGTATTTTGCTGCAGGTGAAGTACTTTCCTCGTGTATGTGTTTTATTTAGCGACTCTGTGAATTCTCCACACTGTCGCCCTGCAACACATGTAGCGCACTTTACCATGAGGCTCCGAATATTGTTGAGAGGTTTGAGATGCTGGGTCATGTGTTTGTTGGAGGCGAGGTTGGGAAGCTGATCTCCTCTCAGGTTGGACCACCGGCAGCCGTATCTGGGTCCCAATGACCCGTCGAGGGTCCAAATGAGCAAGCTTATGAGAAACCCGTGGTTCATATTTTCTGTCGTGAGCAATGGAGGAACGGCAGAAAGCAGTGGACTCCTGAATATCAGGTCACCGTTCTTCCCAGTGTTTTCCAAAAACATGGGTCCCGCGATGCTCAGCTGAAAGACAACGGAAGAAATGGTTTGAAAGAACAATCCTTGAGCAAAAAAGTGTAGCGTTTGGAGTAAGATGGGATGCTCTGTGCGGCTGCCAGAGCTGTCAGCCTCCAGAAGCTGAGATGAGAATCACCTTCAGGGCCTCGTGTAGTCTGAGCTCAGCTCTGCGTGTCCGCCTTGGCTTCAGGGCCCTCGCTGCCAAGCTGCCATACCTTTCACGTTGTTATTTACCTCGCAGGCCTCCTTGCACGTCCACATGTATACACCTTTGCCATTTGTATGTTTATATCAATGTGTTTGATGTGAAATTTGAACCTGTCAGCTTGCACACAACTCATGGCTTTAGAGAAAGGAGCAATGCTGGTTTGCCCAAGCGTATCCTGCCTTTTCCGTGGAGAAGCTCGATGAGACAGAGCCATGTCCTTGGGGCCCGGGTCTGCCTGCCGGGGGATCTTCCTGCCAAAAGCACTGACACTCTGGCCCGGCTCTGATAATGGCATTACCCTCATGCTGGAGTTTGCACAGAACTCATGGGTGCTATTTCGTTTTTGGATGCAAAGCAGGATCTCAACTGGGTGACCACACCCAAAAAGTGACAGAAATTATTGTGGAGAGCCACGGGGACGTGTGACAGATGAGCAGTTTGAAATTATAGCTAGAAATTATGATTTTTCTTTTCTTAACGGGACATGAGTGAATTAATTAATGTGAAACTAACATCAGCCTTTCCATCAATATGATGTCAGCGGAGTTAGCAGCACTGGCACTTTGTTCCAAAAGTGTGAGACATTTTTGCAACAGGAGCAATATTTGACATTATTTACAATTTCATTTATGAAGCACCTCAACTGGAAAGATGTTGGTTATAAATAAGATGCAGTTGGCTTCCGCCTTAACAGTTTTGTTACAACCGTTGTGAGATGGTGTGATCCCTGTCCCACACTCGGACCTGCTCCCCTCCTGTAGGTGCATCCTAGCCACAGCTGCGGCCTTGTGCTTAAGCTTTGATGTTGCTGAGTACATCCAAAAATGGAAGCTGAAATGACAAGCCAGCTTGGAACAGTGCGCTTCTCAGCACCCACATTGGGTTCCCAGGACCCCAAAAATCCTGTTTTAATGCTTTGCATGTTAACTGGAGAATGACTGTGATGGATGACATGCGCATTAGGATGCATGGCTGGGAGGAGCTGCCCGGATGGAGCCTCGCCACGTGTCAGCAAGTGATCTGGCCGCTTAATTGGGAAGTCAACACAAGACGTAAATTCACATCCCTGGGTGGTGGGAGGAGAAGCCGTAAATCCCACCGCTTGTTTACGTCAGCATTTACTACATAAGGATGACGGTGGGAAGATGAAAGCGCGAACGAGAGCAGCTTTGAGGATCGTCTGGGAGCCTTCGCATGCAGGCCGCATGACAGAAGATCCTGTCCAACTTGACAGCCCGACTGCGGTGGTTAGGCTTCCTACCTGGGCTTCCTCGACATTGATGGTGCTTCCAACTGACAGGCTCTGGTCAGCAATTTCCGGTGTTCTGACCCTGAAAAGAGGGGTGGGGAAAGGGGGAGCTCTCTGGCGGCCGCTTGCTGAAGAAAGCCGAGACACCTGCCTGCTGCCTTGCAGGCTGCCGCCTTTGGCGTTGAGGCCAAACGAGAGCTGAATGGCGTCCTGTCACTGATCATAACAAAGAGAGACGGATGCAGGGCGGGAGTCTCCCAAGTGGAGGTAAGCGAGGAAGGGGCCAAAGTAACAGGTGTCAAGAAGGGGCTTGGCCTAAGGGGAGTAACTAAGTCTGCTCTGTCATAGACAGGTACCCTGCTCCCTCCCTTCTCAGCTGAAGACTCCGCCCTCCATGGCAGCGTGTCGGAGCGAATCACCCAGAAACGTGGGACGAGCCTGCAGGCGCTCCTCCAAGCTTGGGCTCCTTTCAGGAAGCAGCGTGACTTCCTGGCAGCCGTCCCCTCGCTTAGTCACCTGGACGTCCTTCCCACCTATGGTGCGTGCTGGGGTAGGCCCGGCTAGATGTTCAAGGACACTTCTCTTGGCGTTTTAGCAAGTCGTGTCCTGGCTGTTTGCGGAGATGCTGAAATAATACAGGGCTGAGTTTTGCTAAATGAGTCAGTCCTGTTGTGGTATTAATCCTGGGTTAATATTTAACATTACCCAGGATCTTATAGCAGTTCACCCTCCAGTGCACCCTGTTCATTTTGAGTGTGTGTTAGTCTGCTCTGGTGTTATTTTCCATTATATGTTGATTATAGTTTATTGCTGATTGCACTGCGGTTCATAGGAATTATGCAATTGAGTATTTGATTATACAGTGTATGTGTGGCAATAAAAGACCCTCAAAGCTTGAACCAATTGCTTCTGTCTCCCCCTGATTTACACCCCAATGGTATGCAGGGTATGAGGCGTATATGAAAATGAGCCTGTAATTAAACTTGTGAGTGTGTAACTGGGTTAGGGTATGTAATTGATACTTTTTTTTAAAATTAGATTTACCTTGAGGATGGTGGTAATTTTTTTCCACCTGCTTGGAGAGCCTCCATACAATGTGGCATCAGAGGTAAGGAAAGATTATTACTCACGATTTCCTTCATGAAATATGTACCGTAAAGGGCAGGAATGCGAGCTTCCCCTCATTCCAATTGTTTCAAGAAATACCCTTTAGCAAGCAATGCAATACAATACAGTTCAGCTCACTAATCTCAGGTTTCACCTCAGATGATGAAAAAGGCTGCTGTTATTATTTGGAGGAACTCTGTTTAGCTGGTAGCAAATTCTGAGCATAGCTTAGAGTTTTTATTATCTAAACAGTCACACATTTATACCAAAGTGTACCTTTAAAGGGCACGGTTTACATCTCATTTTAGTGCTTCCACGTTCTTATTTCTGTTCTGTCGTGATCAAAAGCTAATCTCAGGAAAGATCATGTGGTTTGGAGACAATGTTTTTATGAAACTTTTCTGGCATGATACAAATCTCTTAAAATTTAAAATCATTATGATTACAGTCACAAGTTTCAACTCTAAAGAGACTATGAACAAAATATAGTAATAGTTAAATGGATTAATACTAGCAAAGGTTTTTAAAATCGGAGATTAGAATAAAGCAATCATTTGTTGTACCATCAAGATCAGTGAGACATTATATGCTCCGTTAGGTTTATCCCTCAGGGAGTGCTGGGGTGTGATGTAACAGCTTCTCATGACTGCTGTGTATTACGGCACGGGACATTCCTCACATAAAGGTGCCGCGTCACCAGGACGGAGTTGTTGCTGAGTCACCCGCTAGCCCTTTAATACATGTGCTTCGGTCCCCTGTCCCCAGTTAAGTGTTCACTTTATTGGAAAATGTCACCCCCATGATGATCTGCTCCTTCACTGAGTAGGATGCTTCACTTTTCTTGACTCATTATGGATTTTGCTGACTCGTGCTCACAGGTGAGGATGTGTGGGGTGCTGGGGGGGGGGGGGGGGGGGGGGGGTTACAGTCTTGGTCCGGGGGCCGGGGGCTGACGGGAGGGAAACACCCTCCTCCTTTCCTCTGCCATGTGACCATTCCTGTCAGTTCAGATAACAAGCCGGAATGAAGGAGGAACCGGTGAAAAGAAGAAGAAAGGAGGGATTATGTCCTTTTTAAAATGCCCCTTGGAGCACAGCTTTGAAATGTTCTCTGAAAAGCATTTTGTAGGTGTGCAAATTGCGTGTGCGAGTTCCCTTAATGGAAATGGAAAGTAATGAAATGAACGTGAGAAAGAGGTTTCAGTGGCTGAAATTACACTTGGTTGTTAATGAGTGAATGGAAGGAAAATGCAGAATCTCGATAAAGGTCAGTGTGGGAGATGGAGGTCAGCGATTCGGAGGGGATCGAACAGACATGGACTTAACCCTCCTTCTAGCTGTACTTTCATCACACTAAAGCCACTCACACCCACTTCTCTGCCCCAACACCCACCCTGCACGTCAGCACCGTCACCCAAAAGCCCTGGCCGTCACCTCCTCCCCAAACACCCCCTGTCCCTGAAGACGTCACGGAGCACACGTGTTGTATGCAATTAATTACCTAAAATGCAGCTGGGTTTTGCCTGCTGGGCTAATTAATTTTCAAATGAATATTCACCTTGATTAGGAATGGGGAGTGGAGTGGGGGGGGGGGGTGTTTACACACACACACACACACACACACGTCACTGAGGTATCGTCTTGATTAATGCCCACTGGGTAAGAAGAGGAAGAATAAGAAAACAAAGGAATGATGTACTCTAGCTGGTGGAAAAACCAAACGAGGCCCCCTTCTGTCTAAAGTCAGGCCCCAGGAATCCACAAGCTCAGTCCCATATTCAGCTGGTTGCTCGCCTGGATATTTGTGGGTAAGGATTTATAACAGGCCGCGGTGTGGGATGTGCTGGCTCTCTGTCAAGGGCGTTCTCAGGCACTGTGCTGCCTGCTTCTCTGGCTTTTGCACTTTTAGTTATTTGTGTGTCTGCCCACCGTGCTCTGCGCCCCAGTGGCTCTACCGCGGGCGGCCGTCGTACGCACGCCCCATTTTCCCGTGGCACTCTGCCCGAGCCGGCATCTGACAGCTTCCTGTCAGGCTCGATGACCGCTGGTGGGGTCGCCCCGTACCCGTTCCCTATGCGGGGAAATGCAGTAAACGCTCGGGGGCGCGAAGCCGGAAATGTGATCCATTAAAGGAATCAGAAGCACTCGGGCTGTCAGGGGAAGCTGTCAGCTGACCTGGAATGTGTGTTTCTCCCGTCCAGCTGAGTTCTTAATTATTCAGCATTCTCGCCTTCACTGCATAAAACTCACAACTATCCAAGCCCAGTTAAGCTGTAAGTTTAAGCTAAGGCCTTGTGATAGGATTTCACTGGTATTAAATTTAATTTGAGTTGAGGCAAGGCATATTTATAATGGCTACATATTTTTATCTCTTAAATGAATAATAGCAGTAAATGTTCGTTATTTCAGTGATTGCTAAGTTGTTCTTAGTTCTTGAATATTTTAACAGGCTATAAAATGGTAATTTAGATTAATGCAAGTTCAATATGAACTTACTTTGTTTTGAAAGTTTTCCAGCGAATGAAATAAAAGGCTATGTTTTATTAAGAGAACACGTTTCTACTTAAATTTGTTTTTACAAGATTGAAAAATTAGTCACGTCCACAGCTGACATGTTCCGTTAACATGATTTAAATTATATGGTTCAGTGAGTCAAAACTTCAATCAAAGGAAAGAGGTTAATTAATCTCAGGTGAAATGGAAATCAGCAGGTCCTGCAGTCCGCATGTATGCAGGGCTCAGGAAAGTGCTAACATCGGCACGGAGGTTTATGCTGCCTGGGGCCGTGACTGTGCCATGTTTTTTCTGACCCGAATTGGCCTTCAGGGCGGGACTGTGTGGTTAAGTCACTGGTGGCCCCCGATTTCCTCGCATTGTTTCAGGGGTGATGGTGGTACATGCAGTGGTACCTGCCGCCTGGCTGACACGGGTAAAAAAACAGAAATCTGTATGTGCATAGTTTTTCATCATGGTTCTGTTGTGATTTGAGCACTACTGTACACACAACTGAATACTTAACTGAGGAAGGCTGGAACTATACATACAATAGTATTTGACCCATATTTTATACATTTGGCCGAGGACAGAAGACAGAATGTGTTTTGAATAGTGCAGCAGAAGACATTTATTGACGTTATCAATTGAAAAGTATTTGGACTTCCTATGTCTGACTGGCAGAGATGTACTAACATCCTTTATCTGACTGGCAGAAAGGTACTGACTTCCTCAGTCTGACAGGCAGAGATGCACTGACTTCCCGTGTCTGAATGGCAGAGATGCACTGACTTCCTGTGTCTGAATGGCAGAGATGCACTGACTTCCTCAGTCTGACAGGCAGAGATGCACTGACTTCCCGTGTCTGAATGGCAGAGATGCACTGACTTCCCGTGTCTGAATGGCAGAGATGCACTGACTTCCTGTGTCTGACTGGCAGAGAGGTACTGACTTCCTCAGTCTGACAGGCAGAGATGCACTGACTTCTCGTGTCTGAATGGCAGAGATGCACTGACTTCCCGTGTCTGATTGGCAGAGATGCACTGACTTCCTGTGTCTGACTGGCAGAGATGCACTCACTTCCCGTGTCTGAATGGCAGAGATGCACTCACTTCCCGTGTCTGAATGGCAGAGATGCACTCACTTCCCATGTCTGAATGGCAGAGATGCACTCACTTCCCGTGTCTGAATGGCAGCGATGCACTGACTTCCAGTGTCTGACTGGCAGAGATGTACTAACGTCCTATGTCTCACGGGCAGAGATGTACTGACTTCCTGTGTCTGACTGGCAGAGATGCACTGATATCCTTTGTCTGACTGGCAGAGATGTACTGTTATCCTTTGTCTGACTGGCAGAGATGTACTGACCACCCGTGTCTGACTGGCAGAGATGCACTGACTTCCTGTGTTTCACTAGCAAAGACCGCCCCAGGCAGAGTTGGCCACTGCTGTCCTACCGACTGTGTGGACATAATGCCGCAGCTGCGTAATACGGCGAGAGGTGGGTAAGCAGGTGGGCACTGCTGAACAAGGCCAGCATCACAAAGAAGTCAGACTGCCTTGTGGTCAAGGAGGTGACGGGATGGACTGGCAGGCAGATTTCAGGATGAAGTGCTGCCAAGCAGCCGTCATATGTGGGCAAGAGACTGCAGGCCGGGACAGTGCTGCTAAATATAGCATTAAGCTCAGAGCATGAGAGGAGCTTTATCACATTGGAGTGACCCTGACTGCTCAGGGGAGAGGGGCCAGAAGGAAGCAGGGGTGTGAGGGCTGACTGCAAAGCACACCTGACACCTCCAGGGGACTGAAATTGCCCTTGGGGTCTGACGGTCACCTGTGTCTGAGGGACGTCATACCCTAAGTACTCGGTTATTGTTTTTCTTGTTAAAATTGAAAGATGTGAGTAAAAGAACAGGTGAAGCTGCAATGGTGTGATAAACACATGACATGAAAGCCTGTTTTCATGTCAGGGTACAGTGGTATCATAGCCTCTTGAATGAATTTCTAGTGCGTAACTCACCAGTGCATTATATGCTGGGTCCCCTTTCAGTTATTTTGGCCTTAAGGGAAACGGCTAGAGGAGTGTGAGGTAGCGCCCTTCCCGTCCCTTCCCGTTCTGTGGGCCGGTCCTGAATTGGGGGCACCTGCCAATTTTGGTTTTGGTCGCATTTTTCTCATCTGGAGTTCTGATGCCGTGTGGGTCATGGGAGATTTTGTCGTACAAGAAGCAGAATGTGTGATCTCCCAGCGTAATGTGCATAAAAGATGCTCTTGGGGGTTTTATGACCAGATGAAATGGGTGGCAGGAACAAATTACCGGATCACAAAAGGGTTTATCTGCAAAAAAAAAAAAAAAAAAAGCTCCGCACTGTAGAACACATGTAGGGGAATGAGGGCACTCAGGCCGGACCTCCCATGCTGCTAAGCTGCTAATTAGCCTGGCCTCTGTGCACCTTGTGCCGGCTAAAGTTGAGGACGTGTCTTGGGTTCCCTGGTTCCCACAGGAATTGGGGCTGTGCCGTGCTGTGTGGCTTTTCCGGCTGGGATTCCTGCCACACACCCCCCCCCAGATACCATCAGGCCACCCAGTTGCTTTTTGACCCGGAACCCAGAGCGGCACAGTCCGGGCTGCTGTGGGGGGGGGGGGGCTGGCTGGTGGGTGGGGGGGTCCCTTTGGGTTAATTCGGTAATAACATTGTACAGGATGTGAGGCATAAGTGCAAATTGCATATGCTGGCATGGCGGCCTCACTCTCCGTCTGCACGTGTCGGCACAGCCTCCCCGCTTCCCGTGCGCCTGTATGTGCCATTAATGCCCCCCCACCTTCCACACTGCACCCCTTTCTGCATTTTTAATCACCCTAATGGAGCAACGTCAGCTTGAGAACAGACTTGCGGGGGGGGTGGTCCCCCACAGAGTGCCGCATCACTGGGCCTCATAGCATATGCTTTGTTAGCGCGTGCACAAACGTACAGCGACTGGCCTGGCTGCAGCCCCCACGTATCCGAGGCAGACATGGATTGTCCTCTGGCTGTGTTCTCTGCCTCGCCTAAGATTCAGGGTTACATTCCCATGTGGATCGACAGCGAAAATTTATCAAGGAGACTGAACAGCGGAGATGGATAACTCAACTTCAAGTTCTGTGCGTCCCCTGTCATCCTGAGAATGAAATAGCCACAGTCCCTAATCTCTCTGCGGTCTAACACAATATTCTCCCCGTAGGCTTCTGCATTGTGTGCATTTTGGTGAGAAATGTGTCTGTCTGGTTTTTGTGCATAACAGTGTACATGATCCGTGATCTGCAGCTCAGAAACACACCCCCTATTTTCTGTCGGCTTTTTCACTGCCCTGGAAATATCATCAAAGGAACGCTGTATTTTCCTTTGATTATCAGCGTGCCGCAAAAATCCATACTCGTCCAAACGGCCAGCCGCAAGGAGATGGTGGGTGGCAATTTTCTGCGGACAGTGGGAAAGGTCTGCTTTCTTGCCAACTGTATATCGTACAGTTATTTAAAATTCCCAAGCACATCTGAGCCATTAATGGTCAAGCTGGATCCACATAAACATTTCCAGAGAGCGATCCTTTAATTCCAGACACCAAACTAGAAATGAGATTTTATTTTTACATCTGAATTACAGAGATGTGGACTTATTGGCAGAGCAATTTCATGGAGCCACAGAAATGCTCGGCTGTTTCTTTGGCGAGGAGATTAATTTTTGCGCACGGCACTGAATGTTTTCTCCCATTCATCACGTCTCCCGCTGAAGATGCACAGCGACAGCCGCAGCCCTTAAATAATGAAGGGAAATTGGGCCCTTCTGATGAGTGAATCTGAGAACCCGTGTTTCCTTTATTGGGGATCCGCTTCTCTGTTTATGGTGGCTGTCTAATTAATTTAGAGGAACAGGCGGAAGCTAGGTGCACCAAGCGCCATGCCGATCGCTGGGGTTCCTCTCTGGTTCTCCGGTGAGTGGGCCCTGACTGCTGGTGCAAAGAAACCGGAACAATGGATTTTTAATCATATTCATAGACACTTTCATCTAGAGCCGCCTGCCATACGTGGGGCGAGACCTGGGCTGTTCCAGCTTCAGTGGCACCTCCTGCCAGGGTGTCCCATTAATTGAAATTAATAGCTGTCAGGTATTTTTTTAAAGTTAAATTAGGTCTGACAACGCAGAGGCCCGGGTATGGCAGTGCGCGGGGGCATGATCCTAATGGCCGCTGACCGCTGTCGGCGCACATGCCGGCAAGGGATCAACGCCCCCTGTGCATTCTGGGAAACGGATGAGAGCTCCAGCCGGTGAGTGCAGATTGTGATTGCGGCCCTTTCGGGTGCGACCCACATTCCACTGAAAGGTGGAGAAGCAGAGGGCGACCATCTTAAATATGTAGCAAGCTCCTCTCAGGGATCGATGTCGGCTCCGGCCGTGGACGGGCACTCTGAACTCCGCTCCCCCGTACATCCGCAGATGCATCAAAGCGTAGCCTCTTCTCCCTCGCAAATTCAACATGCTGGCAGATTTGTGCTAGTGGAGCCCCCCCGCTTTCAGTACATGCCCCTTTGTGGGTGGAGGCCTTCCACATGCCCCCATGGTGGTAATCAGGCATTCAGGTGCTGAGGACGTGGAGAGCGGCAGAAAGAGCACTGAACTGACTGCATTCTCAACATTTTGAGAGCCCTTCCTGCAGTTGGACTGCATGTGTGTGTGTCAGAGAGAGGAGGGGGGGGGGAGATTCTGCCTCTCCTTAATCTACATGCTTGATTGAAGGTTTGGCAGTCCCGTGGGAGCTGGCATAAGGGCACTGGCCAGAAGCCTGTGACTGTGAGGCCCCCAGCCTGGCCATGGCGTGACGTTAGCCAGCGGGTCGCTGCGTTAGCACGCTCGTACGCCTGAGCCAGTCGAGCTGAGTCAGAGGCATACATTATCATACATTAGCGTGCTGGTGGGATGCGAGGCGGCTCCCTGCCGAGACGTTGATGCCGCTGCTTGGGGACCCACGGTAAGGCAGCCCAGGCTTGTCTCCTGTCGAGAAGAGCGCCTGACAATTCCAATGTAATCAGCCGCTTTTCACGTCCTCCTCTCTCAATGCGGTTTGCTCATTAATTTGCTTGATTAAGCACTTCGTTAAGATGCCCCTCCGCCCGCCGCGGGCTCGTTAAGCCACGGGTGTCGGAGGCATGTTCGGGGGAGGGGCCGAGGGCGTGGGCTGCATCTCGGTCACATGCTACCCGCACGCTAAGCATGGTCTCGGTGTGACTGACACAGCATGGCGAGGAGGGAGCCTGCATCAGTCGTGACCGGGAGATTTGGAGGGACTCTGAATCTGACATAATGCTTAATCCATCCTCTTAATTCACCTCCCGCAGCTGCACTCAATAAAACCCAGTCTAATAAAACTATTTACTGTGAAATCTGGTCCAGTAATCCTTTATTCTCCTTAATGCACCCGTAAAGATGAAGCTGATATAGCATTTTCAGATCATTTTTCTCACATGATCACACTACATCCTCTCAAATCCCAGAGCGCAAACCAAGCGTGGGGGGCCACAGTATGCCGTCAAAACATCCGTCACCCATGGGAACTGTCTCTCCCCAGGAGTAGTGAGAGCCCCTCGCCCCAGCACACAGCCTACACGGGGCTCGTAAAGCGGTAACAGCCACTCGCGAGACCCTCGTCTCTCTCTGTCTTCTTAGGGTATGCCGCAGCCCCCCCGCCCCCGCCCCCGCTTTCCAGATCCTGTGCCCTTCCGGACAGTTCCGTGGCCGAATGGTTCAGGTTAAATGCTCTTCTGTGGGGCACCACGGCTGTCTTTGGTCCCACGGTTTGCGGTCAGTCTGGTTGCAGGATGCGGATCCCTGGAAGCAGGCTGGGGGTGGCCTTGTCACCTGACTCTAATTACAGTAATCGAGGAGGTTTTCCATGGGGACTCGGTGCCAGGAAAGAGGATTTGAACAGGAGGCTTCAGGCTGCTGACGCTAAAAGGGGATTATTGGTGAATTGCGCTGCTGATCGTGTACTTCAAAACGGGGCAAAAAGATGCTGGTTTCGTTTTCAGCACGATAATTATCTGGTAGCCAGTTCATTTGCTAGGTGAATGTGCCCCCTCTCCGTTATGGAGCGGGAAGCCTGACTGTGCTTGTTTGCCAGGTTCGTCTCTCGGGGGTCAGGCCTCGCTTGTGCCGGGAGGCACGTTGGCACCTCACTGGCGGCGAGATCTCTCAGAAGGGCATGGAGACAGGAAGGTGTGCCATGTAAGATGGTGATCGTGTCGCGCGTGTCCCTTTTGGTCACATGACTGAGGAATCACATATGCATCTACGCAAAGTAGTGCCAGAGAATACCGATTTGAGCTCCTTATGTCCTGTGATAATTGGGCAGTTAAATGGCCCCTCGCCCTCCCCCTCGCCTGACAGGTGACTAAACAGCCTCTGAGTGCCAGCATGTGTTGTCACATGGGTGTGCAAATGGCAGCCAGTCAAACAGTCCTCAAAAAATGCCCTAATTCTAGCTGTAGGGGCCACAGACACAAATAAACCCAGGCGGGGGGCAGATCTGCCCTCAGGGCTGCTCCATTTTGTCCAGCCGTCTTGCTGCAGCTTAGGTGTGTCTGAGAGAGTCCTGCTTCTCGGGGCTGACTGCTTGACAGCATGTGCGCTCTTAGTCGGCAGTGACAGATGTCAGTGACTGCCTGTCTGGTCTCTGTGCTTCCATCTGTGTGACTGTGACTGTCTGTGTTTGTGTCTGTTTCTGTCTGTAAATGTGTCTGTCTGTCTGTGTGAATGCCTGTGTGTCTGTCTGTGCCTATATCGTTGTTTCTGTCGTTCTCTGTGTCCGTGAGATCGAGCACCAGGTCAGGATATTTTTCATTGTCTGAAAGTAGAGACAGTTTCCATTGGTGGCTGGTGTTTTGTGACGTCTGTGTTTAATGATGCCCCTCATCAGGTCAGTCCCACTTAAATGCAAATTGACTTGGGCCAATTTGCATGCATAAATGGGAGCTTGGTTTAAGTAATTGCTGCTACTCCTATTAGTTTGATGTAGTGCATTAGCAGGCCTCGTTGAACTGTGACCCCTGTAATCTGTTGGCGAAAGCTGGCATGTAAGAGATTGTGTGCTGTGCCCATTTCTGCAGAGACACAGTCTCTGTGCTAGAAGCGTCTCTCCTGAAAGTGATTCGCTTTTTCTCCTGTACAAAATGAAAAGTCTGTGTTTCTCTTTGTCTGAGGGGATGAAGATAGTGAGTTTCCCCCATTCTAAACCTTAAGTACTGTTACTGGCAAGCAGGCAAACTTTGCAATACAATAGCTGGGGAGCATGGCTGAGGTACCTTAAGCGATGTGTGTGTGCGCGTGTGTGTACATGCAAGCAGGTTTGCGTTTACCAGTTTATGGGGACCAAATATCCCCACATTTTTTTAGTTTCGCACAATATACACCTGTGAAATATCAAAAAACTTAACATGTCAAGAGTATTTTGTTTGGTTACTTGTGGTTAAGGTTAGGGCTGGGTGGGGGTTAAGGTCGCCATAATTAGGTTTAGAGTTATGCCCATAGAAATGAATGGAGAGTCTCCACAATAACAGGAATATAGGAGCTGTATGTATGTATGCATACATGCATGCATGCTAGTGTGTGTGTGTGTGTGCGTGCGTGTGCACGTGTTTGTGTGCGTGTGCAAACATGTATGATACCCGCCTGACGTGGTATGGAATTTCAATCCAGAGACACTTGCATCCTGACTAGCTGCTGACCTCTGAACTGCAGCCATAGGGACACTCTCATAGGGACACTCTCATAGGGACACTCCTTGCCTTTGGTAAGATCAGTGCTTGGCAGACAATTCCGTATTCTGGCCTTACATGGTTGCTCTGTTTGGGTGTCCAGTTTCTGTTCTTGTTTTTCATATTAGGCTTGATGCTGGAAGCTCAGTACTTATCCAGTCATGTTGCTTATGGAAACACGTGAAGCAGCTTCCTGCCTGCTGGGGGCTCTGAGGGGAGGCCCTGCTGAGACGATGAAGAGTATGATTCAAACTGCTTTGTAAGCATCTGATACATAACTTTTGTAGACTGGTTTTGTAAGGCGTAGCTTTTTAAAGTACTGGTGTTGGAGACTGATGGGACTGATGCAAGTTACCAATTTACAAAGTTTCAAATTCCAGCTTTTTATTACAGAAAACAATCAACAAAAACCAATAGCTCATTGGATTTCATCTGTTGCTTAGAGCTTATGGAATTTCCTTCAAATCTGAGCGCCTGTGAGAGATGAATGATGGGCTCTGTCCAT
The DNA here is from genome assembly GCA_025773925.1 of Cryptomyrus ogoouensis. Taxonomy (NCBI): domain Eukaryota; kingdom Metazoa; phylum Chordata; class Actinopteri; order Osteoglossiformes; family Mormyridae; genus Cryptomyrus; species Cryptomyrus ogoouensis. The sequence goes on from JAOYFF010000116.1 coordinate 22,442,351, forward strand.
GCCCTGCACAGGAAAGATTGATCCTGGCATTCGTAAAATGAATGAATCAATTCACCTGCTTGATCCTCCAGGTCTCTGCTTTTTTGAGCCTGTAGTTTCATCAGCTGCCTCAGGAGGCTCATAGATTTAGCGGGGGAGTAGATTCTGCACCTGAAAAGCGGGGGTGGTTGCAAACCAAGACGACTTGTAGTGGGCCTGGGCCTGGGCCGGGGGGGGGCTGCATGTTTCTTTGTAATATCACAAATACCTCTTGCTTTCTCAAAATTCAACTCGTTTCTCATTCTTTTGCCTGAGTGTGGGGCCCCAGCCGTCAGCCATGGAACCTGGAAACTTCCATCCATATCTGTATCCAGGACACGCTGGAGCTAAAATTTGTTGCCACAGTAAATTTTTTTCCAAGAATGAACCCTGGAGCTTCAGCCAGCCCTCTAGCCGTTTCTGCCGCGGTTGGCCCGATAGATTATTACCCATCAGTCTTTGCTGCTTCCAGATGCCGCACCTCTAGCAGGGACGTCAGCCTGGTGGTGAACTCGACCACTTCCATAGCAACGGCACATGAATCCTCCGTGACCTAAAATACAAACATGTGATTACAGGGGCCTGTGCAACAAACGATCTGACAGACCTTGAGGAGCACAAAGTGATTACAGGCTGATCTGTGTTTCCCAAACAGCACGTTGCCATTGACCGGGACCAGGGATGTGCGTTTGGTTGCTGTGTTTGGATGGCCCTAGGGATGGAAAAGGCAGATGTGCAGCATACATTTTTACAATTATTAGGGACACAGCATTGCAATGTCACTGCATTTTCACAGGTTAGTGTTTTAGTAGTCACTGTCTGATGATTAAACATAATAAAGCAACATTAGTTATGTACTATGTGTGATATTTAAGTGTGTAGAAATGGTGCCTTTTTCCTGTGCATAGTGCATCATTCAGAGGCACTTGTCTTCTATGAGGGAGCACTCCTGCCCAACCTGTCTTGCCCCATGGCTGGCCGATTACTCCTGTGGATCCCTCAGAGAAGCTGAGCAGTTCCGTGCTGTCATGCTTCCATCGGATGCATCTGCAGTACGAGAGCAGAGAGACTTGTGCAGGTTCTGCAACCCGTCAAGCACTCAGCTAGCCCGTTAAGTGACTTACAGGAAGCAGGAAGTCAACAGGAATTTATGTACTCACTCCTCAGTCGTTTGCCACAGTGTCGGATTCCAAAAATAAATCCTTTAAAATCTCACTTTAATTGAATTGACTTTAAATGGTCTGATGCAAATAGACATGATTAATCCTGCAATAAAAGCAGTTTGCTGTGGGACCTCATGTGGTAGTACTTTGTGGGTAAAACACTGCTGGGTATCTTACAGGGTAGAGACTACAAGGTACAGCAGCAGTCCCCTCTGTGCTCTCGAAACCCTTGTGGAAGTGTTAGTGGAAGTTTAAACAGCATAACTGGGGAATCACCCAAAAGCCACTGACAGCAGGTATACGATTCGCGCAGGAGTGAGACCTGTTTAATAATTGAATGATCTTAATGGTGGCAGATTATCTAAAGGCCTGAAGGAGGAACAGAGGAGCTGGGCGCTGGCTGTGTTCACAGCAAGAGGCGCCTGGACCACAGTGCAGAGGTTCAGCACCATGGACAGCGGTGCAGCGCATGAAGCAGGCCGGCCGTCTGGTGCTGTGGGAGGTGGCGGAGAGGGTCTGCAGGGTCAGTCTCTGAGCAAAGGTCCATCCCCTTTACATTAAGAATGGGTTGATTATTGGGGTGACTGACTTAATGACACTCTTCCATGTGCTGATAGCTGCACTCTATACATGTGTCTTTGCAGTGTGATCCTCATGATGGTGTTAATGGACCTGTTGAGGTCTTATCCCTGAAGGTATCGTCAAGCTGCAGCCAGATCCCACCTCAGTGTCTTCGATGGCAGGTGCTTTGGGGTCTTGACTATGTCTATTCAATGGCCGTGGGCTTTCGCCTCTATTCAGTGGCTTTGGCTTTCAGGCCCTGAGAAATGGGGCTGGCATGTGAGGGGGTCCCCCAGGCGGGGAGTCCCTGTCCCCAGAGTGTAGCTGCACGGCGGCCTGCAGGACGGGGTCCGTTCAGACTAACAGGCAGGCTTGCCCATGGCTGGGACCCGTTCACCAGGGTGTTGGTGCCGGGGAGGATGAGAACACTCCCCTTGCAGTTCAGGGCTAACGGCTCCAATTGCTAATAGTAGCAATTTCACTTTAAGCAAATTGCCAGTTACAGCTCTCAGTGCATAAAAGGCATTTGAGCACAAAGACGTCTTTATTAAACCCTTATGCGCTGCACTTTGATTACTTTGAATGGGATTTTTAATCATAGAAAGTGCTACCACTATGCAAGGTTAGTCCGCTGAAGAAACTGAAAATGTTAAAGGGGGAAAAAAAACAGTTAAGCAGTGGAATTAGTGATTTTGGTGTTGTCTGCATTTAATAATTTCCTGCTAATAAACGATGAGTACGGTTCTGTCGAGGGTCGTTTTAAGAGGCCTCATTGACTGGGCCGGAGCTGTATAAAATTTACATGGGTTTGTGGGGGCTTTAATCAGACAGGGAGCAGCCCCCTTCCTTAGCACTCGTCCTGGCTTGCCCGGCTAAGGAGCGGCCAAATGTGGGAGACGGGCTTTGATTAAACTGGGCTCCCCAGTGCTCCGCTTGATGTTTATGTGGGAGTGAGGTGGGGGGGGGGGGTGGCTTTTCTGTAAACAAGCCCACATCAACAAGTGCACTCCTTCTCTAATGTAATTAGTGATAGAAGCTTCCATCATGGAGAATGAGTTCTGCATTTTCAGATTACAGGGAGTCACCCACTGACTCTGGGGGCAGGTACAGGTGACCCTACCAGCTCTCCCTGCCTCCGCTGTGCTCCTGCGATGCCCACGGCTCCTACAGTCCATCTCACTGCTTCAGTGTGGCATTTCAGATGTTCACAACATTATTAATGAAAATTAAACCCGTAAGAAACTAAGGCTAATCTACAAAAACTAATACTATCTCCAAAAGTAACAAATTAAATAAAAACAAATGTCAAATAATTTTCATTATCATTTTAAAATACTATTTAGTTGAAGTAATGATTTGTTTATCTTTTTTCCTTGATGCAAGAAACGCAATCCAGTATATTGCCTTTAGATGACATTAATAATACGTTCGGCATATTTTGTCCATTTGAGGACCTTAGCACATAATGTGCACTGTCCATAGACGTAGGATTCTCTGAAGATCAAACACATGAAATAGCTTTCAGTCCATCCCTAGAAACAAAATTACTAAAACTGAACCGAAACTGTAATATATTAAAACTAAATAGAAATATGTCTTGAAACTAATAAAACCACACTCAAAACAAATTAAAACTACACTGGAGATCAAATGAAAATTGAAAATAATATAGAAATAAAAACTACATTAAAAAATGAAAACTGTAATAAAGCTGGTCCATAACCCGTCTGGGTGAGTTTGAAGCAGGTCTGGGCGTGTCGGTCCATGTTAAACTTCACGGCTCATGCATGGCCCTGTTTATTACTGCATCACCAGAACGGCAGCAACTAGACCTGAGGAAACCCGCTGAGGAGAAACACACAACCCAGAGGAGCTTCCGGAAATAACAAACCTTATATTTTACAAAGCAGCGTATGTGGGACACGCTTACATACCATAAATGAGAGTCTGTGAGGGAGGGGCTGCTCTTGTCAGATGAAATGAAAACAGAAATACTAAATTTAGCATTGGCGCCGTCAGCGTGCGTCTTCCTGTGAAGGGATGGATATGGCGTTTGACAGGCGGTGTGTGTTTCTGCGGCTGGGGAGCTTGAGCCTCTCGCCTGTATGGAGATTGCGTGTCACTGGAGGTGATGGTGGTGAAGCGGGGGTCACCAGGCCGCCATGCAGACAGCGCTCTGCCTGAACGTTGGCTGCGTGTCGCTGGAGGAGCTGTGGTATTTAATAACCTCCAGCAGAGGCTGGGCTTCATGGGGTTGTCTGATTGGTTTTTCCAGGAACGTGGGCACGACGCCCTCTCCTACTCTTGTTTCTATTGATATCCGATGTTTCAGTAGATTGGATTGGCTCAGCTCTGGGATGGCCTGACCTCCGCTTTGGTGCAGATGGTCTGAGGTTCGAGTGCTCCGGGTGGCGGCTATCTGCATGCCCTTTTGCTGGTTTTTGTTCTGGCTCCCTGCTCTGACTGATCCAACTGTTATCCTCTCAATGTAAACAAAAACTGGCAATCAATGTTCCCATTAACTGAAATAAATATCATTCGGATATATGTTTTAATCGTCGAGAGAACATTAGCCAGCCGTATTTTGCAGGTCCGTGCTGGAGGTTCTGGCTCATCTGATGATTATGTGAGCTCGATGCAGCAGTACTCAGCCTGTAATGCTACCATTATGCGTTAATAAAGCATCTGTAAAACGGCACGTTGCTCAGTGAGAGGAAACAAACCACAGGCAGTCTTTCGGTCCGGCGTACGGCGGTTGGTAATGAAGGGCATAATTAACTCAGACGTGGCAGTTCAAGGACACACAGAGCTGCTTGTCTCCTCTCCTGCCAAGGTAAATGCCCCCTGTAATTGGCTGCAGATAAATAGGGGCGGTGCCATCCTACTGTCATCGGGATTTAGATGGCAATAAGACACATGGAACGCCCCATGGAGCACCGCTACGTCTGCGCCGTCTTTCAGCTGCCACTGAAGTGGTTTAAAAATGGCAGACAAAAGCTGCCCAGTCCCCCAGCACTCGCTGAGCAAATTTTAACTGTATTAGAAGCGTCAACATTTCCCTCCAATCCTCTGGTGGCTTCCTGGCTCCATGGCATCTCAGTGATCATATTAATTGGAAATTTACCGTCTGCGACTGACTTCGGCTCATTAAACGGCCTCCGTGATGGCGGAGGGACGGCCTGGGCAGCTGGCGGTGGCCACAGAGGAGTGACGGGGACTTCTCTGGCAAGGCTGATGCAGTAGGAAGCTCGTTATTAAGGATTAACACCACGTACCAATTATCGTTTGAGGCCTGCACTCAAAACGGCAGGTGAAAGTCTACAGAGGGCTCCTTCTGTTATACCTTTGGGAAGCTAGCAGGCTCAAAAAATCCGTTCTTTAAGTTCTGCAAACGGGAAACTGTGTAACAGTTCTGGAGAGTATTGTGTGTGTTTGGGATCTTTGTTTTGCTTGGAGCTGTGGAAGGTTGGTTCATCCCAAACGGCCGTTTTTTCACTGAGTGGCTCTCAGAAATAAACCTTCCGCTGTGGGCCACTCCAGGCTCAGTCCATGGAGTTACGCTTTCATATGCTAGGCTAGATAACGCATTGTGTCATTGCTGGATACCCGAAGGTTGAGAATGGAATCCCTTGATTTATCAAAGTGAAATGTTCCTTTTTCTGTGTTCATAATCAGGCTGTCTGAACGCCCAAGGGACATCATTAAAATGAAGCCTCTTTGGCTAATTGTTGAGGATCCATAACTGGAATCTGGATCTCAGCTGTCAGTGTACTTTGCAATAGTGATGGGAGAGGTGAAGGTGGGATCACTGTTTAATGTCAGCAATGGAAAGGTTAAACCACACATCCTACTGGCTACCATGTTGGGTTAAAGTGAGCTCTAATTGCTAGCATCTGGCAACCCCATCCGCTGTGTTTCGCAGCCTCATTTTGCCTGTCACTGTTCTAAAGGTCTTTGGAGAGTCCGTCAATGTTTTCCCTCGTTGATTTTTAACTGTGTGTTTTCCACAGAGAGGGAAGGGGCATGTGCTTTGAACCAGTGTCCCTTGTTGCCATGCACATCATATTCTGTAGCAATGGGCCCAGTTCATCTGAGGCATGTCGGAGGCAGAATTCAAGCCTGTAACCCTGAGCATGTGAGGCCGGCCATTGAGGCAGCATGCCGCCTCCAAAGGAAGTCACTGCTCAACAAATACAAATGCATGATGCGAAAAGGTTGGCAGTAAGTGTCCCAATAACATTACTCAAAGGGCCAGTTTGATGGCTGCAGTCGTCTGCGATACCGGCTGTGATGAGCGGGAGGTAAGCTTAGAGCTCATGGGCTTGAGCAGGTGACCAGCAGATTGCTAACTTAGCTCTTGTACCCTTAAGTGATGCATATGGTGCTAATTGCTTGGATGTCAAGATACACAAGTTAAGAATGGTAATCAAATCACTTTGAACAGAAGCAATTTGCCAAGCAATTAATAAATGCAAATGTATTAATTAATGCAAATTATTTTGCAGTGAAGGACAGTGAACGTAGGGAGGCAGCAGGAGCTGTTCTTGAGCATTAGCATCATTTGGTCTATGTGTGTTACGCAGAAACACAGCAAATAGAACATTCTGGAGCAGTAGCATTAGCATAATTTGGCCTATGTGTGTTATACAGAAATACCCTGCACACATGTTATGTTCTGGAGAATTATCTTTTTTTTTTTGGCTTGGGAGTGTACTTTGGTTACTGTACGTGGAACTTTCTGGAGCGTTACCCTCCTCATTGCATGCATTCTTCATGACAGGCCATTGCTAGCTAAAACATGTGTACATTTTCTCAGGTTCTCTTGTCACATAACACCCAAGATGCCCAGGATGGTATAGATTCCTTCAAATTGATAGCAGACGTGTGCTGGTCTTGGGAGAGTGTCCTTAAATGGCCGGCATTGACAAAAGCCAGGAAGCGCTACCTCACTTCTAAGCTTAGAGCCAAAGGCACACAGATGGGCTGCAGTTCAAAAGGTGCTGGCTGATTGGATGTGATGTGTGCATCTGTCTGTTTTCTGGTTTTCTCATAAAGAGGTCTGGTGTGTGTCCCATGGCCGGCTGTCTGTGCCTGTGTCTGCATTTCCTGCTCTCCTTTTGGGAGTCTGCATGGCTGAGTGGTTGCAAAACATCAGGGGACTGGATAGTTTGGGGTAGGGTGGTCTGGAAGAATGGGGGTGGATGTCTTGGAGGGACATCTATTGCAGGCACCTGCATTGTTGCTGTGGTGAAAAGCTTTGAAGGGCACTGAAGGCTTAATTTAAATAAATGAAAAGCAATAGAATAGTATGGCATAGAAATTGAATAGAATGGAATGGCATGTAAATTGAACAGTACGTAATGGCATGTACTGAAATCGAATGGTATAGAAATGGATGGAAAAGAAATTGAATGGAATAGAATGCCATGGGCTAGAATGGAAATGGTATACTATGGAATGGTAATAAAGGCACTTAATACTTAGCCATCCGCAAAATTTGCTTAAACTCAGTGGTTTAGTTCCTCCTGCTGTATCTCCTCCTGGTGAAATGTGGAAGGTTCCCTTGGTGAACAGAGCAAGGGCCCCTGAGACCTCCACAGCTACAGGCAAACCCCAGACCAAGGGGCCCTGAGACCCTCACAGCTACAGGCAAATCCCCGACCAAGGGGCCCTGAGACCCTCACAGCTACAGGCAAACCCCAGACCAAGGGGCCCTGAGACCCTCACAGCTACAGGCAAAGC
>JAOYFF010000116.1:22461164-22475937 GCA_025773925.1 Cryptomyrus ogoouensis
GGCATGCAGATGTGTGTCCCAACACCAAACCCAAATGAGAGGCATGCAGATGTGTGTCCCAACACCAAACCCAAATGCCAGGCATGCAGATGTGTGTCCCAACACCAAACCCAAATGAGAGGCATGCAGATGTGTGTCCCAACACCAAACCCAAATGCCAGGCATGCAGATGTGTGTCCCAGCACCAAACCCAAATACAAGGCATGCAGATGTGTGCTGTTTCCTCCCAGGATTCCTTGTTTTCAGATGAAACCACAGTGAATTTTCAGACTTCAAACATGCACGAAAATTAAAACATGCATAAACCAGAAACGGTACGGAATTCACTTTCCCATTTTCCGACAATGAGAAAATTAAAACTAATTTTGTTTTTGGAATACTGCCATTTATGTCCTATGTGGGATTAGAAATATGAGCTTTTCCAAAAGTGAAATGACTTAGTTTGTTTAAGCATTTATCTTTTTTTATGTAAGCTGCAGTGAAAATAATTTAATTGGAAGGATTAATAAGGTCTGCTCTTGACAAAACTTCTCCATCAAATGGTTTATTCACACAGCAAATTGCTATATATTTATGTTTTGCATAAATTGCTCCTTATTAGGCTATCAGGTCATAAGATGGAGGTTATTCTCAGAACTGCTTTGATCTAATGAAGACGACTTCGGCTTTGGCTTTTGAGAGGCTAAATGGTTAATACAGGGCTGCCCACCTTTAGGAGGAAAGTACTGGACATCCGGTAACAAGCTACCAGAGACTCGGGAGTCCCTGAGCCCCTTTGGGGCTGACAAAGAGCCCCTTGCAGGGCAGAATGCACCAAATGCCTTGTCACATTTCAGCTTCCTAGAGCAGATAAGGCAGTAATGGAGGGCCGTGGATCAGCTGTCCAGCCGGCACAAAGGCCCGGGCACCGAGGATGCCATTCCCCGCTGTTCGGGCCCTGCAGATCTCTGGAAGCGGCCTCATTTGGAGAACCAGTGTGGACAGTTGGGGAAGGGGCTCTCCAGCCAATCAGAAGGGAACGTAAGTACTTATCAGTCTGCATGCTGACAATGGCCCCTCTCTCTGCTTTTAGGGGGAATCTCCTGGGTCGAGGAATAGGTGCCATTTGGACATGAAGGACACAAGAGCTTGTTAGTGAATCCCAGGGTGAGGCGCACTTCTCTCAGAAGAAAATAGCTTCAGAGAGGCTGCAGTCCTAGTACCTCTCAGCTGCACTGTAACATGGGAAACAAGATCCTAAGGATGTTTTCAAGACATCTGCCGCCTTCAAAGGTAAAGGACAAACGGCAACAAGTTCGCAACAAAGAAATGTCACATTCAGAATCACGTCTGTGCATATGCACTGGCACAGCTGCAGAGCTTTGTTATGCTTCAGGATAACCCTTTGTTCTGACTCGCGGGATTAGGTGATTGTCTGCTCTGCTGTGCTGTGCTGTCTCAGTGTGCCACAGCTTTCTCCCTCAGTGGTGACCTGCATGTCCCAAAAGAGGCACCTCTTCTGGACAGCTGCTCACCCGCCAAGTCAGACCACATCCTTACCATCTTACAAGTTTGTCACCCTTTGATGTGGAATGCTACCTGCTTCAGTGTGGACCCAAAGATGCAGGTTAGGAGATGTTTATATTGGGTGTAAAGGTTATGGCGTGGTACAAATACAACTGGACCCCCTAGGTGTGACGGCCATGAGGATAAAGATAGCTGGCAGGGTTTAGTTTCGGGAGATACACAGACCTAATCTGTTCCTTAAAGCATAGGGGTCTCTCATAAATCCTGAGCTGAGCGAGTTTCCAACCCAGAGACGTTTGCCGAGTTGGATCGCTTTGATGTTTAAGCCAAAGTCCGGGCTACGGAGGATCTGGGAGGACGATGTGCAGAATTGCGCAGATGAAGGGTCTGCTTGTCTAGCAGTTGGGTTGTAGAGTACTGTGCATTGGTATGCGGCGAGATCAGAAACTGATCATCAGAAACTGACATTAAGGGAATATAGTGAGCAGTTTTATCATAAAATGGGGAGTTCAAAGCACATGATAAGGGTCTTTGAAAAGAGCAACTGTGGAAGATAACAAAATCACTACCACTATTTGTAGTTGACAGACCCTTGTAACAATTCAAGTTGAGACTTTGTAAGGTAAAGTTTCTCTAATAGCCAGGAAAGAAGCAAAAGTGACCCACTAATCAAAGATACACAACAGCTTATATACCTTTTTCAAGCTTCCCTAAAAAGCATATCAATATTATGATTGGCTGCATCTGTGTAAAGCATTTTACTGTCAGAAAGCTCATTAACTATGATTGGTTAATACTCCGAGAGTCAATGATGATTGGTTGCTACATCAAGTGGCACATCATTACTCTTAGTTGCCTTGGTTACCCCCTTAGTTACCCAATCCCATAACTGCGACCATAACCCCATTTCTGTGTATCTGTCTTATCTTAGCACACCCTGCACTGCCTGACCACCTTATACTTCCTTGCTGATAGGTCGTCACAAACCCACCCACCATGCAATATATTCCCGATAGCTAAATATCATTGCTACTACTGTTATCGTCAGCTGATATGTCCTTTATGCATACAAAATCTTGTGCATTAACATAGCTTAACATACCGCAATTATTGGTCTATAGCACCTCTCCCAGCCTCAGCCAGTTACTCTCGTCTCAACTGACTCATGATGTAACCACAGGTTTCCTGTTGTTTCTGTTTATCAGCCTGCTTGGCCTCCCTGCGACCCAGCCATTTCCGACTAAGCCCAGAGTACGTGTCGGAGAACAAGCCCACGCATCTTGCATACTTAGCAAACAGCACATCACGCATTTATCTTCATACCTAAGGCCTAAGACATTGACAGCAAACCCATATTGCCTCCCGCCCATCCGAACCCATCAGCTCGCCTTCCGCACGACGTTGGGCGAGGCTTGGCGTGTTCAGCTTTGCCACGTGGCACTGCCGTATATTTTCACGTGGAAGTTCTCTTGAATGTTACAAAGAAGAGAGTGAGGGAAGGAGATGGTTGCTGCCTGGCCCCTTGCACAGCCTCAGCCGCCTGCGAGACCCCGAGCGGGTCCCTCTCCTGCCTCCGGACTTCCTGCCGGCTGGAACGCAGGAAAGGAAGGCGGAGCGCACCGGATGATTTAAGCCGTCGGAGGGCGCCTGACATTTCCGGGAGTGCTCGCAAATCTCACCTGAGCGGCGGAGGAAGTGACACCGGCGAAACGACGTATTAGGAGTCAGATGAGAAGAGCCAGAGTTGGGGGGGGCGGGGAGGCGGGCGCTTGAAAGCCTCACACATTCATCAAAAACAGCAGAAACCAAAACAGACTGAGTTTAAATCATATGGAGCTATTTAAGGTAGACTAAATACAGCCCTATATACCTGCCATATAAAACTGGAAAAATAGAATCTCTATTAATAATACAGACTCAGCAGGGGATACGTAGTCATAGGCTGTGATATATACTCGCGTATAGATGCGGTTTGCGCTCACTAGGTATTTCGAGCTGTTACATTGCGGTGGGGGGGCGTATTTCAGGTCACTGATGTGTGTCTGCCTGGGGAGGCAGGCTGGGAGGCATCTCCTCACAATGCACTGTGAATATTTACACCTGCTTTAAGAACACTAAAGGATCCAGCTGCAGTGCAGATCAGAAAGGGAATTGCTGTTATACCCTTGAGCAAAGTGCTTTGGATTTTCTTCAGCAGATAGGCAGCCAGACAACATCAGACTGGGCAACGGTGACGGGCCATGATAATCTTTTAAGCTTTGTTTCACAGGCATGTGGGAGCCATAAGCAACAGGCAGGGATCTTGACCTGCCTAGCGCTACATTTTAGCGTTTCGGAGGTGTTTGACCCTCTGAAATAAGGGGAATGAGCAGCATGTTGTGTTCCCAGCAGTAAAAACAAAAGTAGCACTTCCAGATTTTACACCAGGCTTGAAAAATCTGAAAACCCTTGTGTAAGTTGCCCTTTTGCCCCTTCCGTGTGAGTCATTGCCCAGAGGTGACAGGGCACTATCAGAGAAGCGAGTAACTGACTTCCCGCAATGTGGACCTTATCAGTGTGACCCGTCCAGTACAAAATCAGGTGTAATTGATAAATTGGCTTCTTTGTTCTCTGAAGTAGATTTCCTGGTGTGACAGATCAAACCGACAAGACAAATTTACTGTAAATACAGTCCATGTGTGGACACCCTCGCAAGGCACAATCAAAGCATCTCCCTCTGAAGGCGCACCAGATGTCCGGCGAATTCAGAGGTCTGATCCATCAGCACTGTCTGAGCTTGTCCAGACCAGAGGACGCCGCTTTCCCTGGTCAGTGCTGATGTTGCTCCAGAGGATTTTATACTCTTGCAAGAGCCAGAGTCACGAGAGACCCAGGCCGTGGCCAGAGAATGTGGGCGTGGTGGTATGTCAGAGGTCATGCAGCTGAAATAAGCTGCGTACCGTGCGTCAGTCATGCAGAGATAGCAGTGACTCTTCAGCAGGCTCATTGGTGTAACTGTGAACATGGGAGGTAAGTTACCATGGCTTTCCATGTGCCTAAAGAAGTGCAGCAGTTATCGCAGGGTGTTTCTGAAACAAATCCCATTCTACTTTATGTTCGATCGATCTATATGTAGATATGAAATAGAGGTAGACAGGCAGGAAGGGTATCAGAGAGAGACAGTGAAAGTGAAATGCAGGTAGAGAGAGACTGGGAGAGAGATGGATAGATGGGCAGACAGGTAGAGAGACAGACAGGTAGACAGTGAGACTGGGGAGAGACGTAGGCAGGCAGATAGGGAGACTAGGAGAGAGAGAGGCAGGCAGGCAGAGACAGACTGGGAGAGAGAGAGGCAGGCAGGCAGAGACAGACTGGGAGAGAGAGAGGCAGGCAGAGACAGACTGGGAGAGAGAGAGGCAGGCAGGCAGAGACAAACTAGGAGAGAGAGAGGCAGGCAGACAGAGACAGACTGGGAGAGAGAGAGAGGCAGGCAGACAGAGACAGACTAGGAGAGAGAGAGAGGCAGGCAGACAGAGACAGACTGGGAGAGAGAGAGGCAGGCAGACAGAGACAGACTAGGAGAGAGAGAGGCAGGCAGACAGAGACAGACTGGGAGAGAGAGAGGCAGGCAGGCAGAGGCAGGCAGACAGAGAGAAACTGAGGGAAAGACAGACAGTTGGCCGGAGAGAGACAGACATGCGGACAGAGAAACTGTGAGAGTACGCAATGGGCATCCTGCTGGGTACCTCTCTCACTAAGCCTTTTGATAATGGATAGAATTAACCCCCAGAGTTGGACAAATATTGCCAGTTCCTCGCTGTTCTCCAGACAAGCTGGCCTCACTTGACACATTCCCTCTCATTAAAGGCCATCTGTATTCACTTTGGTTAGTTTTAACAGTGCTTGTGGTTTGATTTAAAAGGTGTTCTTCACACCGGCCATCCTCGCTCTGCTTTTAATACGCAGGACTCGATTTCGGAAAAAGTGACAAGATTTCGGTCTGATCGAAAGGTCATCGGCGACAGCAGCCACCCCCGAAACTGGCCTGCGGCGCTTTCGGGCGCACAAGCCGCTCTATAGTGCGTGCATGTGTGTGTCTATGCGCGTGTGAGTGAGTGTGTGTGAGTATGCGTGAGTGAGGGCGTGCATATATGCCTGCCTGTCTGTGCTGGTGTGGGTCCTACTCCAGTCTGCAGAGCAGAATGCTCTTGTGTGAATACAGAGTAGACAGTCTTTTCTCTAGGTAATGAAATCCATCCATCACTCTGGATCAGCCACACAGATTCTATGGGAATCCTCCCAAAAACATTGCTTAAGACCATTTGTATAACAGTCTTCTGTGGCATGTCTGCATTGTTTTACGTTGTAAGTTTTTCTAATGGCATGTTACGCTTGTTTGGTATATTACCTGACTGAGATGTTTCTTTTCTTACAGAAAAGCGTTAGAATGACTCCCCCCTGCCCTCCCCATGAAAGAAAGCGTGATCACATGTGTTCTCGCATCGGCTTTTGAACAGAAACAAATTCTTTCTCTTTCCCTGGCTTTCCTGTCTATCGAGCAGCTGTGACTCAATGGAAGTTGTGGAGAAGATGTAGAAGAGAAATCTCGAGATTCCAACCGCATGTCAGTGCTCTGAAGAGCTGCTGAAACACTGTTTCATCAGTATTTATCACGCATTCATCAAAGAGGATGTGTTCATCGCAGAATAAAAGAAATCTGCAGATTGTAATCGGACCATCTGTACTTTTTCTACCATAATTGTACGCTGCAGTTACATTACGCGTTCTTGTACAGAGTGCATAGAAACACTCATTCACAGCTGTGAGCACGCTTCACAATAGCCCTGTCTGAAAAAGACTCCTGTGATGTCATTCCCGCTCTCCACGTAAACGCCCGCATGCATCCGTGTTCGCAGCCAATCACATTTCTCTCCAGGGCGCAGCCCGAGCGAATCTGCGCGGCACTGGCGTCCGCGGTGCCCCAGGCAGACCCGAAATGTCCCATTGCTCCCAAGCTGTGGGCCGGCCTTTCCGTGACCTCCCTATGCATATGTACAATACGCCCTCTGTGCCGCGCATCTGATTGGTTGGTCCGTCTGTTCTCTCGACCACACTGAAGAGCCCGTAAGGAGATCACAGCGAGAGGACGAGTCCTTTCGCTGATGTCAATTTCACGGCTGAGCTTATGCTGAACGTTGTTCTTTGTGGTGAGCCACAACACATTCCTATTCTGAAGCTTACAGCTTTAGTCTAATATTTAATTTGATCTCAGTCGAGCTTTCTAGCCGGGTGCTGTCTAGATTTCATTTGTGGGCTGCGATGTTGGGAGCAGCTGCTTCCAGTAGTGTTCGTGCTTTGGAGAAGAAGGCAGAGTTTCCTTTTGTGTAAAGTGATTATTCTGGGGGCTGCTTTGGATACTCCTGTGATACCTGATCCTCCCCAGGTTCTCCGGACCCTTTGTGGATTTCACTGATCCCGTGTTAAAGATTCCCTCAAGTGAATTTAATCCCCTCTAATACCCATAGCATTGGTGTGACTTTGTAGCAAGGTGACAAAGTTCCCACAACGCAACGGCAACGTCATACCAAGTCAGCCCATGCCAGCTGGCGCTTTGGAATTGATGTAAGTGTAAATCAGATTTGCCATTAGAGGAGGGGAAGAAACACATGTGCAGGAACAAAAAAATAAATAAGGACAATAATCTTCAAATACATGGGATTTAAAGGGCACTTTGAAAACCTCTCGTCTATACACAAGTACGCGTAACCAAAATATTGACTTTCATTAGTCAAATGCATGTCAAAGAAAACAAAGATTAGATTCATATGGCTCGGATGGGCGGATGGATATGCTACCCGCTAATGGAAAGTGCTAGCTGAGGCCGGGCTGAGGCCGGGCTGAGCCCCCCGTGAGCCGCGAGGCCGCCCGTTTGCGAGCGCCCGGCCCGCTATCGGTGCACCACCGAGGCCACTGGCCGTTTTATCTTGCAGCGAGGCTGAAATGCTTTCAGACATGTGTTTCTGAGCGCATCACAGCCCCCACACTGCTCTCATTGTACAGTATGTGTGAAGCCCCAGTGCTGTGGTTAGCTCTGGGTTTCCTGTGTTTTCTGAATTCTGGGCGCCTTCGTGTTTGAAGTCCCCCCCCCCTCAACCCCCCATTCATGAGGGAAAGGAGTCGGGTTCAACCCAGTCGCTCTGAAGGAAAAAGACGCTGCCTGTCTGTCACTTCAGCAGAGGGGAAACACTAACGGCCTAAGCGACCACCGCAGGTGTTTGGGATAGTCATGCCAACGTCCCACAGGTTCTAACCTGAAGATGGGATGCATTCTCTCTCTTTTTCTCCAATCTGATCTTTTTCTATTAATCATAAACATATTTCTGACCAACGGCCTGGTCTCTGGCAGGGACGGGGATTGGAGCAGGCCGGGGTCTCGCAGCTTTGGAAATGAAGGTCTGTCCATGTTGTGTGGTGCCCGGGGTTGTGGCGAGGTGATCTGATTGGCTACAGGGTTTGGGCAGCGTCAGGTTTCAGGCTATGTCACCGGGCGGGTGGGGGTGCGTTGGGTTGGTTCTGCAGCAGTGGGGTCGACTCTTTGAAAATAAAAATGATTAAGTGAATGAAAACATCTTCTTCTTATTCTTTTCTCGTGCACAATCAAACCCTGATGCTAGACGCGCACCGCCCACCTCTACCCGCAGTGACCCACAGAGGACGCCCCCTTGCATTCGTCCCAGGGCAGCAGCAGAAGAGCATGTACTGCATGTACTATGTCACTCCTCTGTCGTGGTGACCCCCTGTTATCACCCCGCGTGACAGAGGTCCTCGCTAGTGGGTCTGATAGCCCTGTGCCCCAAATTCTACCTGCCTCTGACTGTTAAGGTGTGAATGAAATGTCGGTGGAGATGGCCATGAAATCACCACGCTTCTCATTGGCTCGACCCTCGTCACTTCCTGTTCGGTGTGTGACCTCTCTCCGACGACAGCCTATTTAAACACACTTTGGTCGACTACGGGACAGTAAGGCAGAACTCCCATAGCTTTATTTATATTTACTGAAGGCCAGGGCGAGTCTCTGCAGATTTAGGCTAAAATCCTATTTGTTATAAAGGATTCCTTAATGTCCTGGAGTAGGTTACAGAAACAGTTGGACGCGGCTGCAACAAATGGAATAAATTGCCAAAAAACTGTTATGAATTAAGCAGCAGTCAACATTGAATTTCAATGTGGAGAAAAATGTTTTTGTTGTACAGGGTGTCTGTTGTTGGCGACCAGCGACGTCCGACAGCATGAGACGTCAGGGACGGGGAAATGCCCTCGGACACCTCTGATGTTTCATTCTCAGTAAGAGAATCTGATAGTGATGGATGACTCGTAAACCTTCATATTTTTTCCATGTGTCGTTGCTTTTTTCCTCATAGGGGTTGTGTGCACTGTGGAAGTTTTTTTTTTTCATTTTTTAAGGACCTGCAATCAATCTGTAAAATTGTATTTAGCGTTTTTCCTCAAGGAAAGTGCCCTATAGAGAGTTACTGTCAATAGTTTCCTGTGTGAAGGTCATTGTTTACAGGAAGTTGATGCATTGTGCTGTTGGTCAGTCTCTCGCTTTTGTCATTGTTCTTATTTTATTTATCCATCAATCATTTCAGTTGCTTATACTGGACGTCACCGCCGGGCGGGAGCGGGGGGGGGGCTCCGGTGGCTGTCCCAGGCAGCACAAAGTTGGGGTGGACTGGATGCCACTGTAATTTCTGTTGAGGGTTGCAGTGCAAAAAATTCATATTTAATGCAAATTATTCATGCTTTCCAATTAAATAATTTGCTGACAAAAATGGAAGGAATGTTAATAATTTAGCATTAAACACACAGGTGAGATGCACATGGCATGCGGCTGGCAGGTGGGGTAAATATGGAGCTGGGGAGACTTTGAGCTAGAAGAGAATTTCAAAGCTATGTGGAAAGTGAGATGCAGACCTCGGGAGATCACAAGGTCTGTGCCCCTACATGGATGCTTCAGTACAAAGCAGTGTAAAAATGGAGGGATCAGTCTGTGAGCACTGAGAAATTAAACCCGAGCTCGCAAAGGGCTTCACTTCCAGCTCTTTGTGCTGCTTGAGGCTCTGGGCACCTTAAAAGGATCCAGTACAACAGTAAGGTGGTAGAAATACAGCTCCTTTGGTGACTGACTACACCTTGGGAAGCGCACAGACAGGTATAAACAACTCTGACAACTACGGAGGCAATCACACAAGGTCACCAGTGACAGCCAATAGGGAACCGGGCTTTTTCAGCATTAAAAGAGTTTTTAAGGAGTTTAGTGCAAGTATAGACTTCAGATTAGTTATTTCAAGCCTGCACTGGATCTCCTTCTACGCACGTTTCTTCTTCATAAGTTTATCGTATGCATATTTAGTTATAGTTATTGAATGTCCAAAGAAAAATATGGAGGGTTGAATGACCTCCTCTGGTCTGTAGCACTTGGTAAAGTTCTGCTGCTGTAATGACACCAACACTCAATACGCAAGAGGGTGTACTAGCCGGGCATGCCGCTCGAGATGTTTGCATAAATAACAGTCTGTCATCGTGCTGAAGGGTGCACTAGACTCACCAAGCACAGTTCAGGAAATGAAAAATCGTCTTATCGGCTTGACCCGTTTCTGTGACACACTGTCAAAATGGCATCTGAACGTGCCAACCCTGAAGGACATTTTTGGGGGGGGATTTTGGAGGAACTGGGGCGCGTTCTGTGACAATCCCGTTTCCAGGCTGCAGATGAAAACGTTTGCCTGGTATTTTGATTATACTTTCATCTGAAGGGGGCTTGTTGGCACAGACCAGTTGCTGAGGATGGATGTATTTTTATAAATATCACCAGTTTCCATGCAGATCTGTGGATGCACAGAGGGAAACGCGATTGTCATTTATTTATAGTTTGCTTCTATCACATGAGCAAATACCATAGAGATTAATTTATTTTTTATCTGCCAAATGTGCCCGATAGAGTTTACATGGCAATAAGATGAGAGCGTAGTGGGGACCTTACGCTTCTAGTTTGTGAGCAGCTCAGGGAACGATAGTAGTTGGGTGACCTGCATGATTATTGGCTGACATCCTGGTCTGTGGGGTCGGATATCCTTCATGGACAACAAGACATTGGAGTTGGTTTAAACTGGCCATCGCCGTCACCAGTAACTGTGGGACCTCCCAACTTGACAGTGCGAGACATCGGTGTAACTCAATGTGTGCAGAACAAGAAAACGTCGAGTCGGGTGACAGCCTTGCGGTGCTTTAAGTGCTCTTCAAGTTTCTTAACGAACTGTAATTGTGGCTTTTCAGGACAGGAACAAACAATAATTTTCATAGTTACTTTGTCGCTAGTTAAGAAACCTGGAATTCAGACATTTTTCAGCCAGTCTGAGGGGTGATTTGCATGCGCACAGCGTTGGGGAGAAACAGACATGATTATGCGTTTGTACTGTGGAGAAAATACGTGGGTATTTGGTTTAGACGTTGATATTTGAACAGAAGACAGGCTTGCCCTGAACTCAACTTGTTATGTAAATGACAAATAGCAGCACTAGGGGAAATAAGACAGAGTATCACAACTTTGTTATTACAAGTTCTACTCTTTGGCGCTCTTGTGTAGTCAAGGAATGCCCTTAGTAGCTGGTCTGAAGGGCACTGCGGTGGGAGCTGTGGACTGAACCAACTCTACATTTTTATGAATACTGTTAATGGATATTCAGCAGGGCCAGGATATCGGTACAGTCCTCATTCTTCAAACTGGCTTGTTGACAGGCAAAAATTTGGCTGGGGGCTGGAGGGCAGTGTGCGGGGGGGGGGAGGTAGGGGTAATTTAACAAGTTTAAAAAACAAAGTTTACAATTCTCTGCTTAAAAAACCCACCCACTAAATGCTGGTCATCTTGAAGGTGAGTCTGCAGCCTTTAATGGAGAGATGAGCTTCTGTTTTAACAGCTGTTGGAAACATGCTCCAGCGCTGGGAGCTCAGGGTGGAGACAGCAGGATGTCAGGGGAGCTGCCCCAGGGGCACCTGTGGTGGCCTGCCCCGAAATCCCGGTCCTTAAGCACCGCTCCGCCGGCTTCCCCTAAGGGGTCAAAGGTCACCTTATGATGTGGGACTCAGTGGTTGGGAAGCCGGAACAGCTAGAGAGAGGTGTCACTGGACAGGCATTTTAGAAGGGGAGGGGCATCTGCAAGGTGTGGGTGGAGCCAGTGCTTACTGGGTGAGAGTGGCCAGTGACAACTTTTAACTGGTATGGATGGTACTGGCACAGTTGGTTCCTATGATGTTCCTTCCATTAATAATAATATTAATAATGATGATGATGCATGTTTTTGAAGGCGCCTGCCTCACTCAGCCTTTCAGATGGTAAATTGCAAACAGTCGAGTCACAGCGGTGTGACGTGGCTTTGCCGGGCAGAGAAGGGAGTGCAGGCGGAGTCCCGCAGAGCGCATCTCATGCGAAAGCGCTCCTTCAAAGGGTGTGATGCAGCCCCGCATATGGCCAGCCCCACCCGGCAAGGAGTACACATGAGGACGCACCCCCTCCCCCCCCCCCCACGCCCTAAACCTCCACTGGGGGAAAGTAAAGGGCTCCTCCATGTTTCTGATGCTTTTCACTCCTGCAGACCCGGGCTCTTCCTCTCCTGCCTCACTGCAGCGTTGCGTCACGGTGGTGACATTGTAGTCGAGCATGTGACCGCGTCCCCATCCGTGTCGGTGCCCCCTGCTGCCATGTGACTCTCATCCCTTTATTTGTGTGGAATGCCATCGGGCAGAATCGGGAGGGGTCGGGCCCCCGGTCACTGTCCTGTGGACGCTACACAGACGCTGGATAGCGGTGTTAGATGCATTCCTGTCCCGGGGGGCTGGTGGGCCTCGCTCCCGGAGACGAGGCGACCTTTCCGCTCCACTCGGCACGGGGGGGGAGCATTCCACCGCCCCCCACCTTCCCGGGTCACTTCAGCCTTGGCCTCGCACAGCATCTTCGCACGCCATCGCGGGAGCCCTGGCAGCTGGCGTTTAGTTGCCAGTTGGTGTCCCTCGCCCATGACCGCCGGAGCAGGCCGGCCGCTTGGCCTTTTCCCGCCGGAACGTGGAGTTAAAGCGCCTGAGGCTGATGATCCTTTCATATTAATGCCTGTATTTTAATGCCTGTATTACACGGATGCACCATAGTGTAGTCAGGTCTCGTGCGCACACATGCGTGTCTATCCATCCATCCGTCTGTGTTCTGTGGTTCTGTGCCGCTCCCGTGCATCATAGCGTGTTACGGATAAAGTGACAGACATCATGCTAAGGGGGGGGTGGTCTCCTATGAGTTTCCCCCTACAGAGACCTCATGTTTAATGCAGTGATTGGCTGGACATCAGAATTGATTTGTAAATGTGCCACACACAATCGTGTATTCACCCTCCACATTGTTTTAGACACACAAAAAAACCCAATTTGCATATCAGAAAAGAAGTCTGGGGGGGGCGGTGCACTAGCTGTGTCAAGGATGACTCCCTTTCATGGGCGTGGGGGTGCAGAGGGACAAAGCAAAACTAAACTGTGAGCCGAGCGGGGACAGAGTGCGGAGCGGGGCATTGTGGGTAGGCGGTGGGCGTCAGGTATCTCTGTGCCTTTCTTCTCATTTATGGAGGTCTTTAATGTCCTTGTGAGCGGCGTTCTGCATTAGAGCGGCTCCAGCGACACGCCCTGTGTGGTCAGACGTGTCGCTGTAGATGCTCAAAGGGCTCTTTCGTTGTCGGGCATCGCCGGGCCAGGCTGCGCCTGGCATTCACAGCTCCAGGGTCTTTATCTGCAGCTAAGTATCGGGGATTTTAAATGCCATATTTAATCTGTGTGATATTTAAAATGTCACTATTTGTTTTCTTTCGGAAGTTTCCCAGGTTTGAAAAATAAGAAGAAGAACAACAACAATGAATGAAAAATAAAAACAGTGTGGCATGCATGGCGGGGGAGAGGTGAGCATGGTGGCATAGTCAGTGTGATCCCATCCTAGGAATGAAACAGCATGTTCAACTGCAAATGATCAAGCTATAATACACTGTGTTCCTTTAAATATTTAAAGAAACACATTTTTAATGACTACAGGAAATCTAATTGAAAATAAATTAAAAATCATTTCCATTTCCAGTCCCCCCCCCCCCTACTGTGCATGTATCTCCCAGTGAAGAATGCTTTGCATTTGTCTCTCCTCACAGCATTCAATTCCCAAAATGGCAGCTAGGGGGCGCCCTGTGGACAAGGCTGGCTGGCTAATGTATTCCTGACTGCCTCGCTGAGGCTGGGCTGGTCACATGGGCGGCTTGTGCGAGTTTAAAAGTGCTTTAGTTTCTCCCTCAGCCAGAGTGGAGCGAGCCACTGGCAAAAGCACAGGCAGCCTGAGTGCCGCGACCGTGCTCGCTGAGCCCGCGTGCTGGAGCTGTACCCCTCCACACGGACGACACGCGCACACACACGCACACCCAGGCACGCAGGCAGGCAGGCAGGCAGGGACGCTGCTACTGAGGAGGACGGACGGGGAGAGGAGCCAGCCAAAGCGTCTTCAGTGAGTACCAGGATCTGCTTCTTTTTTCTGCTCTGCCGTCTGCTGGGTCCGTCTCGCGTAGGAAGAGAGCGACACCACATTTAACGCCACTGGAGGATGCTGCTGTTTCCTGCCTCTTCTTTCTTCATGATTTTCCTTGGGTCCCGTTGCCGTGTGAACGTCCAGGAGCGATGGAAGGGCTGTTCGTTGTGGCTCCGTCCGTTTGTCCCTGTATGCTTCCATTTGGGGTTTTTTGGCAGGTCACGGGGAACCTTCGACGCGCCTGTCCCTTTCTCCCGATCGATGGCCATCTCCGTCCCCGGTGACGGGAGGCAGGCAGGGAGGGAGGGACCCTGGCAGCTGGAGCGCGCGTGTATCTCGGGCAGCCCATGTGCGGGGAGGATGGGCTGCTACGCTGCACTGTGCAGGGGGGCCCCCACCAGCGGCGGTGCCCTCCTGTCCGGGGGAGCTCGCAGAAAAAGGGTGGCCGGGCTGGGGGGGGGGTCGAAGGACAGGAATTAGAAAGTGGAATGCATTGAAGGTGCTGACACTGGCCGCACAATTAGCCGGGACTCTCGTTTATCGGAGCCTTTCTGAGACGCTGGACCCAAGCCAGGGGTCGGGGGACAGGCTGACCCTGTGTCAACACTCCTGTGCGCAGCCCTTTATCGGCCTCTGATTCCCACATGCCAATACTCCCTTTATTATTCAGTACCAGATGCCAGTACT
>JAOYFF010000116.1:22492637-22513306 GCA_025773925.1 Cryptomyrus ogoouensis
CTAACGAGCCAAGTCTCTCTAGGGATGTATGGCCATTACTCCCCGTCCCCCCCCCCGGGGGGATGGGTCTAGGTCCCCCCGGGGGAAGGAAAAAACCCTCCCCCCCGCCCCCCCCCCCCCCCCCCGAAGGGCCTCTGCAGGACCCTGAGGTGGGAGACGCATCATGTTTCAGGTCATTGGGCCAAAGGGGGTTTATTCTATGTGTCACACTGTAGTAGTCTGTGCCGCCTAGAACCAGTATATCAGGAAGCAAGTTTTCATGCTCGTGCCATGCGGCCATCCTGCTGCCCCTCTCCATCACCAATGAAGTTAAAGCACTTTATAAAAAAGTGAAATTTTGATATGGACCCGGGGAATTAATTTGTTTTACCTGAGACGGCCAATTCATGCAGCTTCAGTGCATCTGGAGCTGATTGAATAGAGGGTGCAGAGGAAGAGGGTGGCCTGTGAAAATGGCAGATGTTTGTCTTCTGGTGCCGGAGCTGGGGAATTAGAGGGGGGCGGCTTTTTCCAACATCCCGAGGTTCACAAGTTCCCCCCTCCCTGGAACAGGGAAGGTGAGCAGGGCTGCCGGAATGAGGTGCCTTAGACATTCACTGCTTAGTTCCCCATGCCTTCCCCCCGGCCCCCCCACGGGTGTTACTGTTGTGCCCCAGTCTGGATTCTGTGCCGCATTCGGCGGTGACCCAGACTGCCACAGGCTCAGTGAGTGTAATCTGTCTGTGACTGACACTTTGTCCATGACATTTCCAGAATATTCTGGAGTGAGTCCCTGCAGCATGCCCTTCTGGACTTCATTAAACAGTTCAAATGCACCCCACACATGAAACAGATAATCCCAATTTCCTCAAGTGAGATTACCTAAAGGGGACTACTAGTTATTCCCTTTAAACTGGAAGCTTTTGGCAAAGGATAATATTTACCGTGGATATGAGATTAAGGTTTTAATGTCACAGTTTCAAAACCTTTTAACAGCATCTTTACATCATGGCTGTAAACTGTCGTCAGAATTAGATTACTGAAACTGTCACAGATGCTACAAACTACTTAGTCATTTATTTATGTGTCTTATCATGTATCGTCCATCTGTCCATCCTGCCTATGCTGATCAGTGTGGTGGTGGGTGGGGCCTGGAGTCTGGGCTGCGTACCACGCAGTGCCAGTCCATTGCAATGCGTGCGTCATACTACGATCACGTTCGTGTTCACTTACGATCGTGTTCTTGACAATTCCCAAGGAGCGGGAATGTGAAATGACTATGAAGGGGCCTTAATGAATATCCAATCAAGAACAATTTCTTTTGATGAATACAAACCACTTAAAATGTGTAATTAATCAGAGACTTGTCAGAGCGAGCACCAATATGCCCCATGTTCCTGTAAGCCGGTGTAGGTTGGTAATGCCATATAGGCTGATTAGGTGAACATTGTTCTTACAAGTAAGACACTTCATTATATGCTTAATGCAAAACAAAATCCTCTTTTATCTTAAGCATTGTTCTATCTTTCCAGCATGGGTTACAAATAAGGCACTAATTATGCAAATCAGACAGCCCCGAGTTTCCTGTGCGCTCATAAGAATGGCACACATGTAGTCTAAGCCACCTGGTTCTTTCACGTTGTGTGTGACGTGTCACATGTGTGTCCGCTCCTGGTTTGCGCGTGTTCTGGCGAACTTTGCGCTTATTACTTTGCCGAGGGAACCTTCAGCTTTCTGTGACAGTTGAGCCGTTGCCCAGGTTCTAGAGGAATCGCATTCTCTATAACAGTCCGTGGTCTGGTTTCTCGTAATCCGGAGCCCCAGAGGTCTGGTGCCTTAATAAATTACTTTTCCAAGTTACCCGGACACATGAAAGGAGGTATCCGGGTGACATTAAGGAGTCTTTTTATTTCCCAGGCTGAGCTGGCTGCTTTTCCCCTCCTCACGCTGCTCTCTGGAGGCAGAGACTCATTTGTTTAGAAACCCCCATCGATAGGGTCAGAGACTTGGGGTGGCACTGGGACAGTGTGTAACCTCTATTCCAGGTAGCCTTCCGAGGCATAGAGCCATACCAGCTGGGGCCTGGTGACCTACCTCCTCGTTTCCTGATGATCATGGTGTTTGAAGCTCCCGCTGTTCACCCAATGGAAAACATTGTCCACAGAGGAACCTAAGAAATCACAGGCAGAGCAAGCACCTTAAGGAAAGTAGACACAGATCTATAAAGACTAATCTCCGTGATATTAATCTGTCAGAAAGGCTTAGGAGGCGTACGATGCCGGCAGATACACGGTCAGTGGAGCTGTGAGTTCACTCAGCCCCTTCATTTTGCCTCCTGTATTGGAGCTGGCTTGTCTTTATGGGATGGCACATCTGGATGTATCTCTGCATGCTGATGGACTTCCGCTTCTCCTTTATTCCCACATTGCCCCTTACTTGGCTCCAGTCAACACAATGTTTATCATGAGCTCTCCAGTCCTGTAGCAGGCAGGCTTGGACAGATAGGATCGTACTGCAGTTTTGTCAGCTGTATCATTAACAGCTTGGTGGTCCTGCAAAATGGTTTGGTGTGTGTGTGTGTGTGTGTGTGCACGCCTCTGTGTCTGTGTTGTGACCATGTGGGTAGGTGGGTTTGTAAAGAGTGTGACCCAGGTCGCCATTGACAACAATTGCTTTGAGCTGAAAACTATTAAAACCTCAATGGCGTTGGGTTCCATCATTGCCATGGCCGCAGTGCCCTGGGCATGCGATGATTAATATACACCATGCCCTTCATTCCCACGGCCTACTTGACAACAGTATAGCCTGCAACAAAACATACATTTTCTGGTGCAAGTTTCCAGGCTGTTTCATTCAATTGCGGTGCTGTCTCCAGGGTTAACAAGCATATTTATTTTGTATAAATTGATCCTGTCATAATTTCACTGGGAAAATTTGCAGGAGGCTTTTGTGAGGATATTTTTGAATTATGAGTAATTGCATCGATGCAGTGCTGAAATCTGGGGACAGACCGTGGAGCCGGGCATGTTAATTGCGCTGGTTGTGCACGGCGCAGGAGGTGGGAGGAGCCTCCTGTGTGTGGTTTCCTGCTTTAATGCAGCCTGTTAGCGGCAGCCTTGCAAACAGGAGCTCACCTTTTGGTTTTATCTGTGTACGCTGAACTCTGAAGGAAAAAAGCATCTGCAACACACCCTGATCTGCAGTCAGTCTGTCACTTTGGGTAGTTTTTGTGGATATGAAATCACAAATGCAATCCAGCTTAAGTTTCCCTTGAATTTGAAACCCGATTCCTTGAAGACATGAAATTGGTTTTACATCCCTCCTGAATGGATTTTAATTTGAGTTCGGCCGTTCCTTCGAGTGAACTGTAAAAACCGGTATATTTCATCACATGTTCTCTTGGGTCTCAGGAACTTCAGGTCTGTTGTATGCTTGACCTAGACCAGTTATTTCACTAGTATTGTTTATCTGTGGCCGTCGTTTGCCTGTGCTTAATGACTAAGTTGAATAGTGAAAATGAAAGGCTATAAACTAAAATTGGCTTTTTCCTTTAAATAGTCATGGGATACCCTCATTTTTGGGGAAGAGCATGAGCATAGCACCTCCTCATTGTGACGCGTGTGAGGCGAAGTGCCTGTTTACATTCCCCGATTCCCATCGAGTAATCAATTACGGAGGCAGGCAGCCTGCGAGTCCAGATGGCGAATGCTTGGCTTGTGTTTTCACTGCTGTCCCCCGGCCACAGAACACATGTTGAAGAATTCCTTCCGGCTGCCAAGCCTCTCGCCGTCCACCGGTCCACCCCCAGTGCAGAACTACTTTCCCAGCATGCTTGGCATGACATCACTTCCTGGCAAGCGGCCCCATGTGCTGGGCTTAGCCCCGGGGGTCGTTTTAAATGATATCCCATTCCTAGAGGAAGCATAGGAGCAGAGATCTGCTGCTAAACGGAGCTCGTGTCAGACTTCCTGTCTCTCTTCCTGTCCTGGCCGTCACTAGCTGTTAGCCCGGAAATCACAGTCCTCATTCCATCCCTCTGCATTTGCCTGTAATGAGGACGCTGGAGGCAAATTCATCAGCTTCCAGGTCTGAAGGGAGCCGCACCTCCCTGCTATCGATCTGTCTAATAGCCTTAGCAGACAGAGCTGCCCCTCCCTGGACTGGCTAAGCCCCATGCACCTGCCATGCATTTGCAGTGTTCAGCTCACTGCGCTCAGCCTACTGACTCCCTGCACTCCAGTATTCTGAAACCAACCTTGCTTTCCTCTGTTTTTCTTTTTTTAAGGAATGTGTATTTTTTTATTTTTTATATTTTCCGTCCTGAAAGTTGAGCTTCGTTCAAAGCGGTAAATCAATTAGTGACAAATTGCAGCGGATTTGGAGGAAATAAATCTAAAATTATTTAATTATGGAAGAATCATTTAGTATTTAATGGCCTACTGTGTCCGCCTTGCCGCTATCTTGATGCCGTAATGGGAGCAGATGGGCATCACAAGGCGTTTCAGCTTGTGAAGGGCTTGGTGTTGAGTTTGCACGTCTCACAATCTGAGATTCTGTGTTTTGCTCAAGCACTGAAGGGCCTGTATGTCTTTTTGGGTTTGTGTGTGTGGCTTCTTAGGGTCACTGTGCGTTCAGGTTATACCAAGAACCTAGATCTTGGTCATCCTCACTATTTGCATCTTCCAGCCTCGACCACTTGGAGAGAAATTTCACTACACATTTGACGATTGTTACGGTTCTGCTGCAGTTGTATCGTGGAAATCCTTGTCTTTAGAACCCTCCGAACAGCAGGGACTGGGTAGCATGGTCACGATCCTCGCTTGCCCGGTGAGGCCACCCCGGCCCTGAGCGGCAGCCTCGCCCTGGAGCTTAAGAATGGCTAATCTCTGCTCTCAATCACTGCAGCGGTCCCCTAATTAACTACAACACCAGCCAGTCTCCTGACCTGGACAGCAGGCTGGGCTCCATTTGCTGGCGTTAAGCAGGAGCTCGGCAAGGATGCATGGGGTGCCAGAGGAAGACATCTGCCAGTCACATGGGTGCCAGGGGCACATCCAGGCCTTTGCTCAAGGGGGGCTCACAGGTGGGTGGGTGGTGAAAATGACATGGAAATAGTAAAGAATGAGCCCCCCCCCCCCCCAGACACATACACACAGACATCCAAAATTAATCACCTATCTATCGCCCCCCCCCTCTCTTTTGTTGGGGTCGTCGTGATTTGCCAGAACAAGGAGAGAGACATGCCTGTGTTTTCCTCTGTATCTGAGGGATACAGAAGAATCCTTGTAATGCGTGCCTCTTGCATTTCTGATTTTGGATGCAGCTGCCTCCGTTGCCTCGCATTACCCGCTGGGCCTCTGCGAGCTGGGGGAGGGGCACCGGCTGCATCAGACTGCTCGTCTCCAGTGAGCCGCCAGCCTCAGTTTCCTCCGCGTCACTCGCATGTGTACGTGCTTTCAGGCTCCTTTTCGCTGTTTGTCTCTGTCGACCCACCATGTAACCAAGGTCATTTCTGATTCGACTGGCCATCGTGTATCGTGCACCATCAGACCAGAAGACTGACAACCAGCAGTCCTGCCGTGATGTGTGGGGGGGCGGGGGGGCGGGGTCAGGAACAAGCTTCCACACGTAGCTCTGATTCATCATCAGTCAGGAGGGGCCGCAGGTGATCGTCATTCCCTCAGCGATGGACATGTTAACTCTGGGGGAGGAAATGAAGAGGGATGAAGTCTATAGGGGCCTATATGCAATAGCTGCCATGCAATCAGGAGATTATATATAGGTATATATAACTTTAACGTATCTTGGGACGTAAGCCAAAATTCCGGTACTGGTAGATGATGTGTTGAATCCAGAAGAAATGGGCAGGGATAAAGATCTAAGTGACTTTGACGAAAGCCAAATCGTTACTGTCGGGCGACTGGGTCAGAGCATCCTCCGGAATGGCAGGGCTTGTGAGGTGCTCACGGTCAGCGGTGGTGAGCGCTTGCTGAGCACGTGGTCCGAGGAGGAAAAAACCACGACCCACAGAGAGGGTGCTGGGCAGCCAGGGCTCGATGATGCGAGACGTGAATGAAGGCTGTCCTGAGTGGTACAAACCAACAGAAGGGCTACTGTGGTACAAACGGCAGGTAACTATGATGATGGCCATGGGAGTCCTGACTCTCATATAGGGCCTCGAACTGACCCCTGTCCACCACCAAAACCTACAATGAATACACCAGTGTTAGAACTGGACCTTGGTGCAATGGAAGAAGGTTGACATTTTAACGATATGATAAACATCACTGGCTACACATGGTGGTGGTCATAATGCTTTGGATCTTCAGTTGTTTCTATGTATGTGTATTATAAACATACTGTTTATAAAATCTGGTATATAAAGACAGGGTTAGGTACTCTGTGTATATCATATGAGTTATAATCCAGTGTATGTGGTTAGGTTCTCTGTGTATCTCATATGATATATAATCCAGTGTACGTGGTTAGGTTCTCTGTGTATCTCATATGGTATATAATCCAGTGTACGAGGTTAGGTTCCCTGTGTATCTCATATGGTTTATAATCCAGTGTATGTGGTTAGGTTCTCTGTGTATATCATATGGTATATAATCGAGTGTACGTGGTTAGGTTCTCTGTCTATCTCATATGGTATATAATCCAGTGTACGTGGTTCGGTTCTCTGTGGATATCATGTGGTATATAATCTGGTATACAACTGAAAGGAAACTGTTGTGTGGACATATTCCTCTCACAGAGGGTGTGATAATTGAGGATCAGGAGCCCTAACAAGCTATCTGTTGTTTCCCAGTCTTATGAAATGCAGCAGATCTTTTCCCTAACCCACCTGAAGGGTTACTTCAGTGTTCAGTTAATTTCGGAGCTCTGCTCTGGCAGAATGGACGTCTCGCTCGACTCGATGAATTTAACTTTCACTTTAATTAGATTGGCCGGAATGCTTCTCGCCGGGCTCCTTCCCCTAATCCCCAAAGTTATTGTTCCATGCTGCTGGACCTGGCTGAGGCTAGCAGGCTGCTCGCTTCTTAAATTAATGAAATTCCCCCATCTTCTAATCCCTGTCTTCTCCCGTCGCTTTGTTGCATAAATCTATTTAATGCCCCGCGTTTCACTTTAAGGCGGCTTTCCGTTCGGCCGGAGAGGTTCAGAACCTTGACATGTTATAAATCTCACAGTCAAACACTCCAGTTTCACACGATGAGGGGTGAGCCGGGGGGGGTCTCAATGATGGGTGACCTCTCTTGCCAGCATCATTTGGACACCCTCTGTCACTTCAGGTCTGCTCAGTCCCCCCCCCCCCCCCCCCAAATTCTGGACGACAGTCCTGCATGAGTCTTAGAATTGGTTCTTTTCAAGATCAACCATGTGACCACCACACTCACACACGCATGCACACACACATATAAACACACCACCGTCTTCCCCAAGGTATGTTTGATGACCAAATGGAACTGTGCTGATGTCCAATCTATTTCCTATCTATGGCGGGGGGGGGTGGGGGATAGCTCCCTTCATGGGAAGCAACACCCCCAAGTCTTAAAAAAGCTTCTTGTGAAACATCTGAGGAATTAGACAAAGGAACATGGTCCCCAACAAGCACAGAAGATGAGGCCCCCCCCACCCCTGGGTCGCTGAGGCACATTCCTCATGCGTGGGTTCAGCATGACGTGAGTTTTTCTTGTTCATTAGCATCTCCCGGTATGACGATATTCAGTACAACTATCAAGAAGAGCTGTAAACTATTTATGGTTTAATTTATTGAAAAATAAAAGGAAAGTTGTTTTTATTAAAAAAAAGAAAGAAAAAAAAACCCACACACAACATGGAATGCAGAGAAACCCAAATAGCAGACACCCTAACCCACTGACACATAAAGTCAAATTCTTATTTCATGCAGCATATTTCCATGTGGCGGGATCGAGCTCCCGGTTTCACAGAGCGCTCCTATGAATACGGCCGGGCTGTGAAAGCGATAGACTGTCACACATCTGGCGCCGAGGGAGCGAGGGACCCGTCCTGTTCCAAAATGCAGTGCCATTCCATTGTAATCCCTTTATAATCCTTATCCATAAAATCCTATCTCGCCAGACCGCAGGGCTGCGTCGCGTCGTGTAACCGCGTGGAATAAAATGTAGTATTGTGCTCTTAATCCACTCCTGCCTCCCTCGTCTTACCAAATGTGGTGCTTCTCCCTCCTCTGTGCTCGTTTTTGAATTAAAAAATTTAAAAAATCACATTCTCAAACATTTTTTCATTAGTATCGGTACCTCGGTAACATGACAACCTTTGATACTTAAGAGTTATTAAAGTATGATATTGTTATGTTATTGAATAATTGCAATAAGAACCAGCATGGTACTATGATCTTTGGTGTCTGAATGCTCAATCTGAAATTTTAATAGATTTAAATCTGACACGTATTTTTAAGGATCTGGGACAATGGTTTGACCTTGTAACTGTAAATCTGGTTTGCTAATTGTTGCCAAGGTCACAACTCCCACATTCCAAATGAGATCTTCCCTGACCGGACTTAGTCTGAAATTTAATCACCGGTTTGACTCACCCGTCTCTCTGTTTTACAACCCCTGAGCTGATTATGATTCTAAAGTCACCTCTGGCACTGAGATTATAATTCGTGTCTGACATGTGGATTATTTCTAAAAGCCCCTGTGCTGTTGAACCTTCATTTTGTTGGTCTTATTTCACTGTCCCTTCACTCACCGTGCATTTTGGATTTTTCAACCCATCCCCCAACGGCAGGTGAATCACTGCAGGTAACTTCATTGTATAATGGTGACAAATGAGTGTGGGTCCCTCAAGATCCCGGAGTAGCTTCTCCTAAACAGTCTTCCGAGGAGCAGGATGGTCCAGGGTTGGCCAGCACAGATGGTTCCTGTGAGCTGTCGACAGTGTTTGTACACTGAGTGAGTAATTCCTCTATTTGTGCTCCAGCTCTGATATTGTTCCTTTGTGACGCTCCGTGTGCACTCGAGCGAGCTCTGTTGGCTGTAAACATTTTTAACAATCCAGCTAGGATGTTTACACAAGCAGTGTTTTGTCAAAGCTCTGTGACGTCAGTTGGGTTAACTTGAGTCCACCATGGACAATCGTTTGTTCGAATCTCGCATTTCCGCAATGCTCCATTTGACCCCGATTGTGTCGATGGGGGATGGTTGGGGGGCTGAAAAAACGCACTCAAAATGCAGTTTCTACTGTTCTGCGCATAAGCGATTATTTTCTCTCCATTTCACAATGGATCGCACGGCAGCCTGCTGGTCCCTAGTGCCCGCCGCCTTAGGTAAAACTCAGTACGCTGATGTAACTGGAGCCTCGGGCTGGAGTGACTCTGAAGGGCATCTCTGAATGCTTCAGCATCACTCCCTCGTAATTCCCTCTGTCCTCACCCGCTCTGTCTCGTCGATTTCTACCTCGGCCCTCTGGGAGCTCTGATTGGCCAGCTGTCCACAGCACAGTAAGTAAGTTTCCGGATTTGCAGTCCTTTAAAACTGGCCTCTCCAGGCTCTGTTACTGTCAGGTCTGTTGGACATTGCCTTTAATTAAGGGTTCAGCAATAGATTCGAGGTGTGTAACAGTAAATCGTACTGTCTGGGGTTTCTTCACGGGTTAAGTGAGAAAAATGGGTTATCGACTGAGCTAGACGCCATCAGCAACGTTTGCTTGTGGATTTTTTTATGGTGACCTTGGAGTTGGTTGTTGGCTTCCGCTGTCAGCAAAATGGTCAAAGGATGTTCACCCCCTGCTGGACAGATGCAGATATGGCAAAGAGACTTATAGCTTGAGGGTCATGCAGGCAGAGGCTGCCCACCCCACGAGGTTCGGTCCTGACCACCAGATGCTGCCATACATTGTCTGCGTTGTCGTGACCACTTCCGCGGAACATATCGGGCGAGGATTCCATGGTTCAGCAGCTCGTCACGGCCCGTTACCACTGGAATGAGTCCACCTGCACAAGGTGCCTCGTGTAACAATTTGCACCCTGTGCTGCTTGCATAATGCGAGCCCCCGCTTTGAAGCACGCGCTGCACGGCAAGCTGCAGCCACACCGCACTTCCAGGCCGCATATTCACTGCCTCGTCGACTCTCAGCTCAGTCACTGGAGTCTGAAGTCTTGAATGGCTTTGAGACAGCTGTCAATCAGTTGGGGTCCCGATACTGCCACACCCAGCAGTCTTGATAGGTTAAGATAGGTGATGGGTGGGGTTACCATATATCAATCTCTTAGTTTGTCCATATGGGAGTGATTAAGTAACCAACAGGAAGTAGGTTGAAGCAGTTGGTGATTGACACAATCCTACCCACCAGGACTTGGAGCCATGCTACATGACGGTAGGGCTAACAGTGGTCTATTGCAGTCAAGTCAGATGAGGGGAATCTCTCGTTTTGGCTACTTGTCTCGGGTTTTCAGTTATCGGCTTAGCGATGGCCTATCTGCTATCTCGGACTAATTACGGAAGATGCCGATGGGAGGCGGAGAACTAGGGAGGCTTCGTAAATGGATCTTTTCCTGCAGCCTTCCTGACCTTCCTTCTCTCTCGGGCCAGCTCAAACGACCCTGGCTTTAAATGGGATCCCGGTTACTGCAAGTCGAGCAGGGATGGGATCGATGTGGTTTCATCTGCCGGGCCGACTAATGTGGAGCACAGCGATATTCCTCAGCCTGACGCCGTCCGACAGAAATGCCCCGGGTGTCCGTCGGACTAACAGTGTTGGGAAGGAGCGTTTTCATTCCCACGCACAGACACTTTCCTTCTGTATTGTACGGGCCCTGCCAGTGACTGCAAGTTTAATGTCGGTATTGATTCCTTACGCCACCCCTTAAAACAGTGAAAAAGGCTGCTCTTTCTAAAAGATGCTTCTTGTGTGAGAATATGCTTTGAATGCCTGACGGTGGTACCAGCACACACACACACACACGCACACACACACACTAGGGTTGTCAGCTGGCTG
The DNA here is from genome assembly GCA_025773925.1 of Cryptomyrus ogoouensis. Taxonomy (NCBI): domain Eukaryota; kingdom Metazoa; phylum Chordata; class Actinopteri; order Osteoglossiformes; family Mormyridae; genus Cryptomyrus; species Cryptomyrus ogoouensis. The sequence goes on from JAOYFF010000116.1 coordinate 22,503,603, forward strand.
GCGTGAGATTTTCAATTCAAGACAAGTCTGCATACTCATTTACATGCATGTAAGAATTTTATTACCTTATAAATAGTCTGCAGGGTTTGCAAACTACCGCAGCGCTTTTGATGAAGCTAATTTTAGGTTTATAATGAAATAATATAGATTTGCCATAAGATTTCTTGCGTGAGCATGAAATCTGAAAGTGTGAGTGTCACGCCAGATGCGTGAGAGCTGGCAGCCGTAACACACACAAACACACAAACATTTGTATGACACATAACAGTAACGCAGTGACAGAGAGCTCAGTGTCAACAGTCCCAAATTAACCCTCAAACCTGCAACCCTCCGGGCCCATCTTAGGACACTGCACTCCACAGGATGACATACCTGAAGGACAGGGACTGGGTGCCTCTCCGGTCCACCTCAGGCCTCTCTGCACCCAAATGGAGCTCTTTCAAGCTCCTTTAGGTGTAAAGAGGATGTGCATATGTCCTTGGACCATGAGGCTCTCTTTAAGTCCAACTTCTGTGGTTTTTTTTTAGACAGAGCGATCGATGGCTCGCCGGAGCCCCAGTCGTATGGACTTACAGGCCGCAGGCCGTCTCCGTGACAAGGTGTAAGGAATCGCAGTCGCTGACGTTTCACATACCGCGAAGTCGATTGATGTGCGGAGCGAGCAGAGCTGGAAATAAAGCCCTTAACAGCCCCCATTAGCTCCCCATTAACAGCAGAGGGGCCTCGGCTGATTCTTGCACGGGGGCGGGCCGGGTTCGCTCGCGCTCGACTCGCTCGTCACAGTTATTCTGCTGAGGGAAACTAAAATAACCCGGGCCAGGTAGAGTAACTTGTTAGGAAACCCTTTCGGCTAAACGATTATTTAATATCAGACAGCCCCCGGCATCTGATTCAGGCTCAACTTGGCAGCAACGGTTAAAAATACATCCGTCAAAAATGTCGACGTACTGTTCCTGCCTTTGCTAACAGTAAATCCCTCTGAAAGGGCTTGCTGTGTGAAGTTTATCAGGATTTATCATGGGTGTGGAAGTCAGCTGAATATTTTATGCAACAGCTAGTGGAATCCACATTTTCTGCGGTTTTTAATTGGGGTTGTTTGTGTCTAAGTAAAAATGACCTTCATTGTAATTATGTAATTTCCTAATAGAGGTCCCAGGCTGTGTTTACTACTGAATATTTGAGAAGATATAAATCTACTTCAAGGATATTTAAAAATGTGAAATAGTTGGCATTGGTCATAATCATTGTGCGTGTCTTTTTTTCCGGCTGCAAATGAATTTGGTTTTGTTTAATCTGCCTTTGTGTGATTGATGTTTTCATAATGACCTGACTGAATTGCTTAACATACTCTACTCTCTTATGTTTTGTATTAGATAGGAAAAAATATGATCACGTTATGATGTCCCACAGACGGTGAGCGGATCCATTAAGATCAGCAGTGAAAGCAGATGCTCGCATGATCCGATTTTCCATGGTAGGGAAAATTAGGGCACAAAAAAGCACATTATAGGGTTATCGGGTCAAAATGAAGACTGGGAGCTTTCAGCTGGGACGTGAGCTGTGAATAGGGCTGCCGCTAGAAGAGGGAAGTGGAAAACATACAGAGGAGACGTTCCCCTAACGCTTGTGAGCCCAGCTTGTCAGGATAACTGCCTGATGTAAAGACACACCCTGTGCTGTCGTGATACTAGCATGGCCAACCCCTCCATGAAGGTTCCATTTGACCTCGTCAAGTCGCCATTGTATTTCTTTGTGTTCATGGAATTCAGTATTTATAACAGTCTGGGTAAATAAAACATCAACACTTGTAAACAAAATTACAGACACCCCCCTCCATTCCCCACATTCCATATTTTTATTTAATTATATTTCCTCTTTGAATAAACTAGCAGTCTGTACCCTAAAACAAGGCGCTTGCAAGTAGAAACCAGTATGACGTTTTATTTTACCAAAGTACTGTTGCATCAGTTTAGTAAAACAAGATGCACCAATGTATACTCAGGAGGCCAATTGTAATAATGCTGGAAATTAAAAAACAACATATTTAGTGTAACGGAGGGTTTTGTCAGCTCTCAGCAGTGCTACAGAGAACATTCCGATGGGCAATTTGTTACCAACGGCAAGAGTTTGGTTTCAGAGCAAAGAGTACCTCAGAAATACTGCGAATATGAATAGTTCAAAAAGAATTGTGAAGGGCTGTGTTTTTAGCCCAGAAAAGGACATCGAGTGCAGTAGCTCCATGGCTTCTGTATAGATTTTCTGAAGTAACCTTTTAGCAGTTGCGTTCAGGTGTGCTAGATCTTACCTGTAATGGTACAAGAGCAATGCGTCTGTCCGTCATGGGTGCACTCTCCTCGCGAGCCTGCTGTGAGTTCCATAACTTTCAGCTTTTGTGTGGATCACAGGGGCCAGTTCCCCGTGTCCTCATAGCTGACCGAGAGCCCGCATATGGTGACAATGATGGCAGCAGATAATGCGTTAACACTCTGGGCTGGCGAGGAAGGGGCCAAAGGACAGTTTTACATGCGGGAACTAATCATTTGAAGTCATTAAGTGATTTTCAGGACTCCTGAAAATGCTCAGCTTGTCATAGGAAAAAAAATGTAATGCCATCCCCCAGCATAATGTGCATACTGACCTTAAAACTCATTAACGGTGAGCATTAACTGTGCCTTAATTTGGAGGCATCTGAGGGGAAACAGAAAACATGCTGCATATGAAAATTAATGTGCAAGAAATTACACCAAGAAACGTGAATAACGTGAAGACTTATCCAAAGTTACTATCGTAGGATGGGTAATGAAGTAAATTATCTAGTAATCCTATATATATATTAGGAAGTCACACCATAAAGTATTTACCCAGACAACATGCCAGGGGCTGTAAGTAGTGCGTGTGTATAGTGTATGTATAAGAGCACAGGGATGTCTGAGTACATGTGATAGTAACGTACACCTACCCCTGAGTGTCATTCGCTAACAAGATTTTGGGCTGCAGGGATCACGCTACACAATTAGCAGGCATGTACAATACACATGGGTATTCAACGACTAACAATTAAACTGTGCTGCCTGGCAGGTTGGCATTAAAGAGAGTATCATCCGGTGCCCATGGAGACGTGTCTGGACAGGGCTGTTACGGGAAATGAGGGATTCGAGGGTCTTCCAGCACCATTCGCTATAGCCAGTGGAGGAATGTCGCTGGAGGTTACTGGGCACCCCTGCATTTGGGAGCCACTGGCAGAATCACCAAACTGGGGAAGAAATTCATTATGACGATGATCCTCAGTTTCTTTAGCCCCTATCCCCACATATTAAGGGACTGTAAGGACAGCTGCAATAGCTCTGCAATAATTAGACCTTCTCTGCCTCTTAATGTTGCCTGACTATTTGTGCGGAAGGTGATTTATTCTCCTCATTGTCTGAACACGACTATGTATGAAGTCATACTTCTTAATTATGTCGATTACCTCGTTGCACTACCAGGCAATTAGAAGAACAGGATGGACAGCAAGGAAATTATACAACTGCTTTATCAAAAAAGTTTCTCTGAAAGTGAACTGCTGGCTGTAGACATGAACCTCCGTACGGTGGCCGAGGACAAAGGGCGGGGGGGGGATTGGGTTAGCATGATTGTGCTGTTTTAGGTACCAGTCATGGCTGATGGGTGGATGTTTTGGGTAGATGTGCAGGTCCTGGGATCAGTTTTTAACAGCAATGTAAGAATCTGGCTGCAATATGAGCAGCACTTTACAGGACGGCTTCTACTTGATTCACCGATGACTTTGTTTTTTTTTTTAATTATATATCTGCATTCCTGCATTCGGCTTTCATGGGAAGTGAGGATCAGACACAGACCCAGCGAGGACAGGCCCCACTCCAACATGACCGCTCTAAGCTCCTCATCTCCCTGTCAGGCTTGCATGCATCAGGCGGGCATCAGAATGCAGAGACTGAAAATAAGAGGCTCAGCCTCGCTTTGATAGCGGCGGGCAGAGACGGATCGATAATCCCGTTTGGAGACCTTGGGGGGGGGCGGGGTTTCACAATGATGGTAAATAATGACTGTGCTGTTTGAACACTAAATGGGGGGGGACTGGGGAAGACCACCCGGTCTGCAGCTTGTCAGTCCTGAGGTGGGGGCGTGGCCCGGCAGGTGGGGAAATGTGGGCGGGACTCAGATTTTGAGATGCAGCCTCCACAGGCCCATGTGGGTGTGGCTCAGTGGTGCAACTTAACGAGTCTGTGGTCGGTGTCCGAAACGTCGCCAGTTTGATTCCACGGAGGATCCTGCTGTTCAGCACTTAACCTGTGATGATCCAGCTTTGGAGGCACGCAGCAGGAAATGGATGTCAACAGGCGTTAAAAAAAGACAATGATGAGAGATATTACTCAATGTTGAATAAGAGCATCGATTGAAAGAATAATCTATAAAATGTAGCTCGTATGTTTCCATTCGCAGTAGTGCCTCCCCAGAGCTCTGCAGGAGTGATCACAGCCTCCCCCTGAAAGTGGGAGAGGGCAGCTCAACCTTAGTTATTTTGACCTTTGACCTCTCTGGTTTGAGGCTTGGAAAATCTGAACTATGGGGTGGAACCCTGATGGGGAGAGGGGTGGCGACATCTGCCACAGGATATTAATTATCCAAAATTCATTGCTCACTGCAATGTGCAGTTTGCAAAATGGAAGGGATTTAGCAAAATACCCCGGAGCTGATGACTATCAGGAAGGTTGGTTTTGGTTGACTGAGGTGTCCTGCTCCCCACCATGCATCTGTGTCTGCGTCCCTTTCATGTGTTTCACCTTCTGAAGAGCCCCCTGAAGGCACATCTCATTTAATTTCACTTGCGTCTCATGATGATGATGATGATGGCGACAATGATGACAGCGATGATGTTGATAGCTGCACCTGTCATCATGTGCGTAGAGACGGCTAATACACCATCTCCCTAATTAGTCATTAAAATGGCAGCTTTGCGAGCCAGTCCACCAGGCCTGACTTCTCAGAGGACGCAGAATCAAAGCGAGCTCTGACCTAGCTCTGCTTCCTGATTATTTGTGGCTCATGCTGCTGATACAAACACATCATGAGCCGAATTATCAAACGGCCTCAGATCTGAGCCTCAAAGAAGACATAGGCAAGTGGAGCACACAGCCTGCTACGTGGTGTCACCAGGGGGAGGGGCCTTTCGGTAAGAGTCCCGGCGTATCAGCGAGACCTTTCCTGTCAGCCCTGTCTCTCTCCCTCATTATCTCCCTTCCTTTATCAAACGGCTCCCTTCCACCTTGTTTGACGCTGCTGCTGAATTAGATTGAGTCCAACTGGCCGTGCACTGGGTTTGATGGAATATTTCCCCCCCGCGGATGACACGGCCCTCCCCCCCGCCTGGCGCGTGTAATCTAGGAGTCGGCGGGAGCCGGCTGGCCCAGCCTGCCATAATGGATTGCCTGGCTAATAAGCGCCGAAAAGGCCGGGAACTTGGGAATAGAATCCTAATGACTGTGTCAGGCGCATGATGAGAGACGTTCTGGGGATGCGGGAGGTGTCGAGGGGGGGGCACACGAAGGAGGGAGCTGGGTGTTGCACCGGGCTGCTGATTGCTGTGATGTTGTCCATCACACCTAAGGGCCACTGGCCTCTGGAGCGCCCTCTGCCTGTGCAGAGTGTCACGGATATGTGGCACGCCCACCTTAGGGCAACGCCCTTTACACCGTCCACTTTCTTCTCCGGGTGTGGAAAGGGTTAATCCCACGACTGGCCCATGGCTGCTTGTGGCCCGCCCCTATCCTTCCCACGAGGCCATGGGCTACGCTGCCGGGCCCGGTGCCGGCTCTGTGTGACAGCTGTCCGCCCAGGGCCATGCAGGAAAATATGATTACATTACTGGCCATAGATCACATCGGGAGTTAACGTCAGCCAACAGAGCCAAGCTGTCTGCAGAAAGGCTCTGTGTCGTGTGCGTGCATGTGTGATATGTGTGCATATGTTTGTGTCTGTGTGTATTTGTGTGTTCATATTCTAACGCTTCCCTGGCGCTGTACAAAATAAGTGCCTGGAAGATGAATGGTTGTACGGATGGATATGCTTATGTATATATATGTTAGAGTAGCTCTCTAGGTGTGTAGTGTTTCACACAGAAACGTGCACATGCTGCATCACAACTGGCTGTGAAGCTCAGGATTCAACATGGATCAGTGCAGGAGCACCCGGGACGGGCTGCCTTCATTAGATACAAAAGCCATGCTGTTCCCCTAATTGGATTTAGCTGCTCTGCCTCACAAGCCGCACAGAATTCAGCCCTGTTTCTGTTTTTGGGTCGGCCACTGCTTATCACCAACGGCGACAAGGAAAGTCATCTGATGATCGATTTTGTCACTCTTTCTCTGTAACATTGCCTTTTGCCCCCAGGAGAACAGAAAGGTCAGACAGAACGTACTGTTCCTGACACGCTAACAGGCTAATCAGAACAGACGTGCAGCTACGGATAAGCTAACGTCCAGATCATAACAGACATGTGGCTATGGATAAGCTAACAGGCTGATCATAATAGACATGTAGCTACAGATAAGCTAACAGGCTGATGATTATAGACAGGTAGCTACAGACATGCTAGCAGACTGACCATGGCAGACATGTAGCTACGGATAAGCTAACGGGCCGATCATAACAGACATGTTGCTATGGATATGCTAATGATGAAATCTTGTCAGACTGTCTAAGCAACTTGGCAGACAGGCTAACACACGTCAGTGGGTAGGTGCAGCTGGTCTGTGAAAGTCTGTTTTTGGATCTAACAGTGAATGAATCAGAATTTACTAGCAGTGGAGGGAGCTTTTGTTCAGTTTGGACAAATTCTGTTTTTATTCTTCTCTGAGAGAGAGTGAGTTGAGGCCATAGGTGGGCTCTACACTATTCTCCCATGTGTCCAGCCTCCTCGCCTTGTTGTGTAGTCTGTTTAATGAGCTACTTAACCAGTCTTATTTCAAAAACTAACTTTCAGAAAGACATACTTACACTGCATTTCCAAGTATTGCGCTGCGCTGAAAATACCACATGTTGAAATGTTTACCTATTCCTGCGAGGAGGTTCTCGGTGGGTAAACAAGCAGGGCGCCGGGCTGGCTGACGTGCGGAGCATCTCACACCCGCGCCGGACGGGGGGAAGCGCGTGTGAAACCGCCCGCGTGTACGGGGACCAGCTTAAAACATCGCGCTGACATAGGAAGTGTGCAGTTTACACTCAGCCGCTTGCCACAGATGAAACGTGGTGATGGAGTGGGGGGGGGGGAGAGAGACAAGCTTTACGGGAGGTGTCCACCAGCCTCATAAGGAACTCTCAGTGAATGAGCTCCTGAGGTTTTACCCTGGACCTTCTCACAACAGACTCCTCATACACTAAGAGAGTCCGACCGGGGTGAAGAGTAGCTCGGTCGCAGCCTGGGTGGGCCGTGTAGGTGGAACCGGGTCACGGCAGGTAAGGACCATGTATGGTTGCTCTGTGAAGGCCGCTGGGACACATGTTTGTGAACTTTACACCCTAACCCCCTCCTCAGTACCTCACTGAGAGCCTGTGGTTCAGCTTTTTTTGGACCATAAGCAAATATTGGGAGTTTGGTATCGTGGTCAGTGTAGGAGTACTCACTGATGGTCTGAAAGCCTTCTGTGCAGGATAGGGGCATGCCGCAGTGTGTGTGAGTGTGTGACTGTGAGCACAGGTGTATAAGTGTGTGTCTGTGTGTGTCCCCATAATGTGATTAGAAATTTATTTTGAGCTTTTGGTCTCCACGTGAAGAAAATCAATTTCATAAACTCTGTGACTGCAATCAAATAACTAAAAATGCCAAAGGTCTTGTGTTTTGTTTGGTTACTTATAAGTAAGATGAGGACAGGACAGGGTAGGGGTATTGTAGGGGTATGGTTGTTGTGATTAGGATTAAGATCCTTCACATAGAATTAAATGGAAGGTCTCCATTTAGATAGGTACGCCAGCATTTGTGTGCGTGTGTGGATTTGATCGTATTACATTGTGGGGACCAAATGTCCCTCACAATATAATAAAAACCTGTTTTTTAGACGTTGCGGGGACCATTTTTCAGGTCCCCACAAAGATCTGTGAATGCAATCAAAAAAACAATAATGCCAAAAGTCTCGTATTTTGTTTGGTTACTGATGGTTAAGGTTGGGGCTGGGTTGGGGTTAAGGTCGTCATGTTGGGATTAGAGTTTTCCCCATAGAAATGAATGGAGAGTCCCCACAAAGATACAATTACAAACATGTATGTGTGTGCATTCGTGTGTGTGTGCGGGGAGAACAGAGCTTCTCTGGGCTCTCGCTGGTCGCTGAAGGTCAGGGCTTTATGAAGCAGCCCCATATTCCCTCAGTTTCTAGTTCATAAACTTGATCAATGTGCCGTATTGACGAGACGGATCAGTGCTCAGGTATGAAGCCTTAAGCGTCTGTCTTTGAAGGACAGCTGCTGCTGTGAGCCCCAGTTCATTGTTCGGCCGTGCAGCAGTGTCTCACAGGAAGCCTGTCCTCCATGTGGCCCTTTCCTCCCCTGCAGAATCACCTTCCCTGCTCAGTGCTCCGTCTCCAGATGAATAAAACGGTGTATTTAAGGCACACGGATCAGCCAGACAGGCCAGCCTAGTAGCAATCACCCTCTACTTTACAGTCTCCAAATGCCATTCTCGGAGGTTTTCTCGCTGCCGTCTGGAAGCAGGTGGCAGGTGGGAAACGTTTCAGGTCATTCGAGAAATTGGACAAGCCTGCAGTTAACATTCCTGCCTTTTGGATAAAGGAGCGGAAAGCGTGTGGCAGCTCTGAAAGCATCCCAGTGCCCTCTCACCTGGCGGGGGCCGCCAGTGACGTGCCTATTCTTAGCCAGGAGGACGCTGGCATTCCTTCAAATCCCTGTCAATAAACAAAACAGACTGTCTGGGCCGCTAAGTGGCCGGCCTGCACATGACGAAGGGACCCAGTTAGCAACACAGGAATAGATTCACTGTTTTTTAACCCATGTTAGCGATTAGCTTCTCAATGTGCCATAGCAGCCCGCAGTTCAGCCATGTGTTTCATAGCTGTGTGTCAACCCGCTTCCGTCCCTGATGCCCCCCAGGGCTTTGATTCGCTCGTAATGTTGCCGTTTGGGAATCCCCTTACAACTGTGATTGATGGTATGGCGAGGAATTAGTTAGGGGGACTGAGCCATGTGTGGCCACTGGGTTTTGTTGGAAACCAGTTAAGGAGGGAATGCAGGCCTTGGTCATCCTCTGGAATTTTTGTTTTTAAAAGACACAAATTGCAGTGAAATTTAACGTTTCTGCCCCATTTATCTGTCATTCACACATGCATATGAAAGTGTGTGTGTGTGTGTCTGAGTTTAGTGAATGTTGACTCCAAATCTCCAAACCAACAGAATAATCAACAAGCAGAATTTGGGTCTTGACATTGTTGGCGGTAGGGGAGCGCTCGCTCCTACGCATTATGCAGTATTGCAACAAACCCTCACGATTCTTTATGCTTTTAAAATATTCATGCTGTTTATCTTCATGTTTCATATTTGGTGGTCATTCAAGCTGTTTGTTTGACTGTCAAAAATGTCCATGGACCATCATTGATCAGCAGCATCCTCTGGATGTCAAAGAGCTAAAAGGTCATATAGACCTCTCTCTCTCTCTCTCTCTCTCTCTCTATATATATATA
>JAOYFF010000116.1:22530906-22541090 GCA_025773925.1 Cryptomyrus ogoouensis
AATATGTGTGTTATATATCTGCACTGCAATATCAGGCTGTTACCCTCCTAAGGCGTATAATTTCTTCCTAGAGCAGAAGGAATGTATTATTCAAACATCAAGTTCATGCCTGCAGATATATAGACAGAAAAGAGCAGGATAAGCAGAAAAAGATCATTTTGGCTCCCCCGCCCCCCTGAAATGACAGATCCCGTGCGTTTGGTCGTGACGCCACAGCGGCTGCCGGTGCCCTGAGCACACGGTGCAAAGTGGCAACGTCACGCAGGAGGAGTGACGCTCTACAGGGGAAATCGGGGTCGCTGCTGTTCTGCTTCATGCTTTTTATGAGATCAGCAGGTGGCCGTGTAATTAAACATCTCTCCTTAAAATTGACAGAGTTGGGTCACTTACTGAGTAAGCTGAATGTCATACCGGTGCAGACTGGATAATGATGCTATTGTCTTTTAAGGACTGGCTTGAACTCATAATCATAGGCTGAGAACTATTCAGAGCTAAAGTGCCCCCGGCAGATGATCGAAAACCTGACCTTGAGTGGATCTACTGTGAGGCACACCTGAAGGACTTGCTCGTTCACAAGTGGGTCGGGTCAGGTCAGATTAGGTCTAAACCTCAAATGTCTTGCTGTCCGAACAGGAGGCCATGGTGCAGCCAAAGGCCTGGCACACACTCCCAGCTTGCCCTTTGAAAAGTGAAGACAATAACCCAACCAGCCTGACCCACTTTAGCAACATCAATCATTTAAACCCCAGAGCTCAATGTGAAGGACAAATATTTCTGATACAATAGTCATAAGCTTCTAATCCCATTGACATTTACGATACAGTCCCCGTACGTGACCCAGAGATTTCACTGAAGATGCAGTCATATGACGGCGCAGTACCATAACAACAGTGCTCTGTGTGTAACAGCTGTCCCAGACCTGAGGCTCGCTCATTCTCGTCAGAACACGCTGGTAGATAGCTGTGACAGCGCTTGTTTCAGCCGCGACATCACGGCATGTGGATGCAATTTGTCTCCAAAATGCCGACATTTCGCCGTGTTTTTTCGCCGGTTCTTTGCAGTTATGTTGACATCTGCACGGCTGCCTGTGGTTCTGAGCTTTTCTTGCAAGTGACACATTTTACTGAACAGGAAGCCGTAGAAAAAAAGCCCGATCAGTGCTGCTTAAGAGTAAGTATCTCACTTTTCCACAAAATGATGAATGTGGAACCCTGCAGTCCATGTCAGACTGCAGCTACGCACAGAAATCGGGGTGGGGGAAGGGGCTGGCGTCTCGCAGTGGGGTGAGACTCAAACCCACGCACCTCTTCCACCCCTAAGCCCGTGGGTAGCTGTTTGGTACTCCCTCGCATCAACCGCTGGAGTCCATATTGTGCTTGTGGCCCTCGACATCCAAAATGCAGCAGGCTACCAGCAAATCGGGCCAGTCTTAATCTTGTGTCAAAGTCGGCCCACACCTTCAGCCTTCAGTGGTCCTGGAGGTCCATTTGAGCCAAATGTCCCTAGATAATGTGCTGTGGTCCAATGGCAGGGTGATAGTTTTTTCCATTTCCTACCGGTTTGAAATTACGCCCCCACCCCCGTCCCCGGATCCGACTGGGCCCAAGGCACACTTGCGGAACTGTGCCGCTGAAGATATGTGCCTGCAGAATCCACATGTAGGTTATTTTTAACTGCCCATTGTTGACGGCACCTGGGGCATTCTGGGAATTTTGTGTGCCCTCCCCTGCTGCTCCGGGGCCACCGTGATAAGAGCGCACCAGACAGGAAATGGATTTATTCACGAGCCACCAAAGTACCACGAAAAGTGTGTGTTCTACACAGGTGGGGGTGGTCAGGGAGATTCTTCAAAGGGAGCAAAATGATAGTTACATCATCTTAGGGTGTTTACCGAAAGTGCTAAATTACGTATTCCGTGTTCTTCTGATCCCAGGCAGGGCAGAGATGATGCTCCCCTTGAATTAGACGATTTAAAACAGGCGGTGGTGGTAGCGGAGACTTTAATTTCTAATCCCCATGCTGATAATCCCGTTTGGGCTGCCTGCGTGTCGGCGTGCACTGGGATCTGGGGGGGGGGGGGGGGCAGCAAAGCACCAGAAGAAGGACAACTTCACCGAGTTTTAATTAAATAGCACAAACACGGTAAAAAATCCAGCTGGATTTGATTTTGACATTTCCCTCATACTAAGGATGGACGGTAGGGTGTTTTCCTGCTGCTAGACACAAATGTCAGTATGTGAGACATGAGTTAGCCTACCTTCTACATGCATTTAATGTTTTGCCCACTTATACAGCAGAATATTTTGCAGGAGCTCTTTGTTCAGGCTGTACTACACTGGAGCCATGCTGTAACGCCTATTATGAAGAAGATTCTGGATGCCAGCCTATAAATAGGTGCTGACTTGGGTCCCATCCGCTCTTGCTTGTGCTTGCAGCCGCAATCCTGGCATAGAGCAGATGGGGGGAAATGGAGACGGAGCACGAGTGTCTGGACTCTCCCCAAACGGCTGCTGGGGTTTGAAACATCCTTGTTTTTAAACCCTGCGGCAGTCTGTGTGTTTGCAAGATACGAAACCCATTTTACAGCACTTCTTAAATTAATAACAGCACACAGTTTAATTTAATTTGCCAATATTGGCAGCAAGACTAGCTATTTTTAAATTTTTCTTTTTCCAAATGTCTAAGCACTATCGATTTGAGTTGAGTAAATGTTTCAGATGACTAAATGTAAAAGTACACTACATGGCAGAAAGCTGATCTTAAATTCAAGTATTAGTGTGAAAGCTGAAAGCAGAGGGACCGTGGACGCTGCCTATCACCGCTGGTGCATGCAGCCTTGGCTTTGCTGTCTCAGGCATTCAGGCCTTCTTTGAGACTCATATGGTAAATGCAGACAGGTCTGCGCTCGCTGCCTGGGTTTCTGCAGTTTCTAAATGCAGTAATAGATATGTTTTTATTTTAAACCTTTTTGTTGTTTTTTCATTTTGGAGCTGGAGAACCACTTGCATAATAACATGAATAACAGCATAAATATTAATTTTGTCATGTTAATATCAAAGCAACGGGTAGTTATGGCATCAAGACATTGTTTGTTTGTTTGACCGTTTCTTTGTTTATCACTGTTTTTGTTTGTCTATTAGTTTATCCTTGTTTGTTGGTCTTTGTCTGTCGGTGTCTGTTACTTTTTTTGTCTGTTTTCTGTTTGTTTGTCTTTCTGTTTATCTATTTGCCTGTTTGTCTGTCTATTTGCCTATTTGTCTGTCTACCTGTTTGTCTGTCCGTCTCTTTGTCTGTCTGTCTGTCCCAACTTCAAAGCACCAAGCTGCTTTTCTTCCAGGTCTTTGTTGTGCTCTGACAGCAAACAGCTTTCGGTTTCTTGTTTCTTCAGGATGGGTCCCTGCACATCAACAAGCATTTTAATCACGCGTATTTGAAATTCCTGTGTTTGTACAATTTGTGTTTGGAAGGGAAAAAGTCATAATAGTTTTCTGTTGGAACGATTCAGTGGGAAGTATTTATTTTAATTGTTTTTAGTATTTTCAAAATACCCAAATTACGGGCCACATCTGTTCCGGTGTGTCTCTCAACTGAGAGACATTTTGCCTGACGCCATCGTCCCCACCAGGTACATGCTTACCCAGTACGTGCTCTCTGAAATGTACATTGGTTCATTCTGTTGTTGCTGAACACAGAAACTGTTTGTTCTGAAATCACAAGTCAATCTGAGATTTGGTCCCAGGACTCAGCTCTCAGCATATGTAAAATGAATTTCCAATGCTTTTAAATAAATCAGACTGTCAGCATGAGACTATTTATCCACAGTTCGATTAAATATATCCGATTATGGATTTTTGATATGTGTATTCACATATATACCTATACATTTGTTGTTATGTACAGTACTGTGCAAATGTCTTAGGCAGTCAAATGGTAAAAACTATTTATTTGGGTATTAAGTATATGTGCTCAGATCAAAAAATGCAATCTAACGTTAGAACATATGCAAATGAAGAGTAGCACAATAAAGAACAAGAAGAATGGGAACAGGAACGTCTTCTTTTCTCCAAAAATAACTGATATCTTGCTGGATGGCTGAAAGAGTGACGCTTCAGTTCCCAAACCTCTCCTCAGGAACACCTCAACCATTCCACATATTCATTAAATTTCACCACCAGCTCATTTAATTAATTGATTGATTGATTGATTTGATTGATTTTGTTTTAAAAGTCAGTGAGATATTGATTAGCCGTATGACGTGTGCTAGTGGTCGAGTCAAATAAACCTGCGTGTATTGCAGGGGTGTAATGGACCGTAAACGTACATAAATGCCATTTACACACCTTTTTAATTATAAAACAGCTTTTATTATGCAATAAAAATGTTTGAGTAAAAAATCGCCATTGTTCATTACTTTAGTCTACAACAGCACACCATACTGACCCTATCAACATATCAACAGATTGGTACAACCCTAACCCTCCCCCTTTCACTCCCTGACAAAGCAGCCAGTTTTTACGAGCAAGCAGATCAATGACAAGTCCTGCAGCATGCATGCGGAGAAGTGGACATCAGACAACATTTCGCAGGAATCGCAAACATCCCAAAACATCCACGGTGTATGTTAGGGTTCATTTTCCTGGATCTCTCGTTTGCTTTGAAATGTTTTGAAAACAGTTTTCAGTAAAATCAAATGTTTAGTTTTTTTGTAGTTGATTTGCTACGTTTCTCAGGTCAGAATTAAAATTCTCGAAACTACTTGTTCAATCTCAACACCGTCTGGTCACTGTTGCACATCAAACCCAAACTTTCCAACCATCTTCTGTACCTAATTGTCCTATTCAGGGTTGCGGGGGTCCGGATCCTATCCCAGAGGCTAAAGGCGCTAGGCAGGGAACAACCTATCACAGGGCACCAACCTATCGCAGGGAACAACCTATCACAGGGCACCAACCTATCGCAGGGCACCAACCTATCGCAGGGCACCAACCTATCACAGGGCACCAACCTATCGCAGGGAACAACCTATCACAGGGCACCAACCTATCGCAGGGCACCAACCTATCACAGGGCACCAACCTATCTCAGGGTACACGAACACACCATTCATACGCACAAACTTCTGTGCCACCACACTGCCCAAGCCCAAACTATTATTCTAAATTATTATTATTAAATAATAATACTATTAATATGATGATGATTTACTGCAGTCCTGCATCGATGTTAGATGGTATATCCACCTGTATTTAATGTGGACATGTATAGTGGACGGTTGCTGCTAATCCTGTGGGGTGACTTTCGGAGAGGGTATGACACGACCAAGCTGACGCACTTTTAGAAACATCACATCACGTCATTCTACACTAACAAGTGTCACTAACAAACGTCTCTTTGACTGCTTAAATCTTTGCACATTACTGTGTGTGTAAAGGTGATCCATGTATTGAAGGCATGTTTAGTGTTTTTAATGCCTTGCAGTCAGGGATGTCTGTCCTTCCCTCCCCCAGGTGCACGAGTGCAGTATGAACGCATGGGCAGTGACGTGACCATGCAGTGCGGCACACTGGAGGCTGACGCCTCCGTCACCTGGAAGGTGAACGGCACGGATGTCAAGGCCCAGCGGGTGGAGCAGGGATCTCGGCTCATCCTCAAGCAGGTGGACCTAAGCTCCAGCGGCCTCTACAGCTGCTTCCAGGACCCCGGCGGCGAGCGGCGCGACCAGATCAACCTGCGGGTGGGCAGTGAGTAAACCCCTCCCCCCCGTCTTCTCTCCCCTCCTCCATGTCTGTTTTCCCAAGGTGTGTTTGGTGGGGGGGGGGCGCTTCTTTATGTAAACCCTCAGAAGGTATAAAAGCTCCATCAGGAGAGTGAGGCTGTCACACACTCCTGCCCAATCAGGATTAGGATGGGGTGGGTGGGGGGTGCATGGTCATTTGACCTGAGAGTCCTCTGACAGTGTATACTGAGGATGACGTAATTAGCCCCCCCCCCATAAACCACTGCATCATGGGTGATGACATCATCAGGGCTTAGGTAACAGCACCAACTGTTATTTATTATTAAAATTTCACACCGAGACTGAGGCATTTCTTCATGTACATTTACACCGATGATGGCCGATGAATTATGAATTGTATGACTTTGCTTTTTATAAACTGCCAGGATTAACAGTTATTTTTCAAGCTCCTGGACCATGATGGTGATAATGTGAACAGTGAGTGTTGTGATATTATCTGATAAATCGTGTAGAGATGATGGGGAGAGCGGAGGCGGGGGGGGGGCGGCCGCGGCTGTTGTCTCTCGCAGTGGTAATAGCATTACGCTGGGGATATTACCAGGGCTGCTCTGCAAGCTTGACGAGATTCTGATTAACTCGGGGCTTCTGTCTGAGGGAGACGGTGGCAGGAGTCTTGTGGGGCAGCATGCCGCCCGGTCAGTGAGTCGCTTCCAGCCAATCAGGGGGCTGCCACTGTAATAAACCATCAGGCCAGAAAAGGATTTACCGGCCAATCAGTGCGCATGGAACAAGTGTAAAAGCCATCACAGCAGCTGCAGGTGGGGCCAGTCGGGGGGGGGGGGTTCTGTTTTTATCTTTCCCTAATGAAATGGGTGAAGTGGTGCATCAGCAGGGAGGGGGACGTGGCGAATTTCGCAGAGCCAGGTGTGCCCCACGCCGTGCCCCCCCCAGCACCGGAATCCGAGCCGGACTCCTCCGACCCAGCATTACGCTGGCCGATACGGGGCTCAGATGCCATCACGGGGGGAGAACGTTAGCGAGGTGCCGTGAATGTCCACATGAGCTCGATCACCAGGAAATGTCTGTGAAGCGTGTGGCTTACAGAGAGGCTCCATGGTGCAATAGGAGGCGGGAGCCCGGTATGCGTTACGCCCCAAGGCTGTGTGCCGCTGCCCAAACAAAGACCTCCTCGGGGTGGGGTCTCTGTCCAGCTCTCTTTCATTCTCTCTCTGTCGTATCAAAGCCATTCATCCAGTTTCCCCCTCTCTCTCTCTCTATGAGGGAGAGGTAACAAGATAAGTGGCTCCCTAAGTGCTGCAGTTAATGTGACAGAGTCCTGGGGCTTAAATGTCCTGTGACACGAGACAGCGGCCTCCAGACCAGCCCGTCGTCCTCCTGCTGCTGTCCCCCAGAAGGAAACACTCGCCTGTGTAAATACTTCACCTTGAACTGCATTATCATTTTTAAGTTTTGTGACATAGCTGAGGTCACTGTCTCCAAGCCGTGTTTTGCATCATGTTCTTGTAACGTTTGACGGACGTTTACTCTCAGACTTTCTGTAGACCATTACAAAGCTGTGCTGTTGACATCTTCTTTTGTTTATAGCTTTGGGATGAGGCCTCTCTGCTGTTTCCGATGTGCTACCAGCTTCAAGCTGGGTTTGTTTAGGGCTGTGAAAGCAACTAAGTCAGACCCTCCCTCTGGTTCCCTAATCCACTAACCAGCACTGCCGAATCCCACCCTAAACCCTCTTTGCAATTTGAGAAATTCCCACTGCCCTCAGCTAAATCGAAAGTGTGGGAATCGCCCTGGTCCCTGCTTCTCCCTGCGCTCTGTCCTTTCCAGCGGGAGGAGATTGGCGTCCTTACCCGGCCTGCGGAGACAACCTTCACTCCCCCTGTCACTCCGTTTTGTTTTCACCATTTAACAGATGCAGGCATCCTGTTAGACGCATATGCCTATAGGCCTCTGACAGAATTGTGGGTGGGGGCAGGTGGCAGGGCCTGATGGCACAGCATGTGATCAGGCCGGGGGGGGGGTTTATGTCGGATCGGGTTGATGGCTCAGGGTGGGGTTAAGAATTAGAGGCTATGAAGAAAATGTCTCAGTGAGCCCACTGTTCTGTTTTACTGACACAAATAATTACCCCCCCCCCCACCTTTTTTGGGTAATTTCATTTGTAAAGGATAAACACAATTATGCTGTTTTGTCAGGGACCTCAGGCTTACTGCTGTATGTAATTAACATGTATCGCTTAAAGTCAGTGCAGTTAAACATTCTGACTCATACTGAATTTTCAGGCCCTTTCTGTGAAATTGAATTCTTTCATTCCTTAAATGGGGTTTACTTTTTTAAATGCAGGTTTTTTGTATATGACGTCAGCCTGAGAGTGAGTAAATACCATCAGGAAGTGTTTGGTGACGTTACTGTGTTTGTGCAGGGGCTTTTGCGTCGAGCCCCGGGATTTTTGCATGTAGGGGGAGATTCGCCTGGGAAACGGTCACGCCGTGCATATGCACGTGCCCCCCCCCCCTCGTGCGAACGCCGTGCCTCAGGAGGTCCAGAACGCAGCAGCTTCCGCTCAGAATCACCCGGAGCGTGGGAAGTGAGGCCAGTGGAATGGCTTGGATCAGCTGTTCCACTGCTACATAAATTAGCTTTAAAATATAAATTAAATTTCAATGTATAAAATATTGAAAACCTAATATTCAGCATCATTCACTATGGGGGGCTGGCATAATGAAGCATACTGCTTTCTTAATATTTGTAATTATTATTTCTGTTATTATACCATTAAAAATGTGAGCCTCGAAGTTCTCAGTGTTAGTTAACGTGTAGTGCTGGGTGGGGCCGGTGTTTGAATGAAGGACATATGGGCTGTGGAGGGGGAGCGAGGCACCGGGAAACTGCTGTGTGGTCAGATTGAATCGGCCTTAATGACATCAGCGACTTTCTGAACTATTTATGGTTTTTTTCTTGGACTGAGAAAAAGGAAACTCTCCCCCCACCCAAATTGCATATATTTACCCTGCACCCCCCTGTTTGTGCTGTCAGACGAATTGCCTGTGATTAATATACTGCTCATGGTTTATATCTCTGGGGATTGTGGCGGGAGGGTTGAGCCAGGCCATCACGCCATAACTGGGGGGGGGGCAGTGCTGAGGGGTCGCAGATGAGCTTGCCCTGTGGCCCGCGGACTGGGGGCCGCTCTCCCATCACAAGCATGCCGACCTCATAATCGCAGTAATTCTGACAGGGAGCAGCGAGGGAGGGGTCAGCTGTGCCCCAGCGAATCGCCGACAGCCTCGGCGTGTTTGTCACTGCATCACTGCCGCGTTCACTGTCAGCTTCAGAGGAAATATTTCAAAACGCATAAAGTCAATAAAGCGTAAGTCAGTCACAGCGAGTCGACTGCGCGTAACCTCCAGTGCAGCAAGAGACAGTTGGCGAGCTGCTGACCTTCGCCTGAAATGCACGCAGTTTTGGTGCATTTCAGCATAAAATCATTGCGCCTGGGGGGAGGGCTTAAGGAGCAGCATGCCGTCTGCTGCAGCCTGCGTCTGCTCCGTTACGATCTAATTAAAACCACCATGGTCGGCTGAGCGCAACACATCCCCATCTAGGATTAATGTTGGATCAGTGTTCAGGAAAAACCTTGCGAGCGGCCCACGTTTGTCGGGCCTTGGGGCGGTGGGACCTCGGGAGTCGGAGGTTCTCGGGAGCGAGGACAAGCCCCAAACGGTTTGGAATCTTCCACTTGTGATTGTTGGATTCTCATATAAGCCTCTATAATTATGCTAGTTTGGTGCTGTGGTCAACAAATCTGAAATGAGCCTGTTTTGCATGCGGTGGGGAAGTCAAGAATTACTCAGGATTGTCACAAATTACGCATCTTACTGGAAAATATTTATAGCCTCTGATCCCCTGGCAGGGCAGGAGGTGAAAGCGGCCTGCCTCGGATTTAAAGTTTACAGTTGAGCCTTCAGCCTGTAACCGCCCAACAAACTGTTGACGTTCCGGTACCCCCACCCCCCGATTCCAAATCTAGCTGCTGGGCTGGCATGAAATGGCAATTTTCTCACCAAATAGGGGATGCGTCAAAGCGTCCTTTGTGGGCTGGCTCTAATGGCAAGGGGGTGAGGTGGATGGCCACAGAGCACACACGAAAAAAAACACCACTGGAAATGGGATGGTGGGGTAAAGATATTTATTAAACGTCTTCCTTATTACACCAGGCTTCCAGAGAGGGGCTATAATACATCTCACTTCTGCATCCTTAGCGGACATGGAACAGATGTGGCCTCTCACTGCAGTCAGGGCTGGCTCCCGTCCAGGCCTGCCCCCGTCATCTCCATAAACGAGCCTCTGCACGGTGCTTGTGGCAGGTTCGGGGGGGGGGGGGGCGTGGGGGCTAGGACCGGGGGTGTTTAATTTTCACAAATGGTGA
>JAOYFF010000116.1:22553820-22565434 GCA_025773925.1 Cryptomyrus ogoouensis
TCCCATAGAAATGAATGGAGAGTCCCCACAAAGATATAATTACAAACCTGTGTGTGTGTGTGTGTGTGTGTGTGTGTCACCACCTGTCTGGCGTTAGACTGAGCTCTGCCTTTCCAGGAATGACAGCCCTCCTCATGTCGCCACGGACAACAGCCCATATTTGACCTCTTCATGCCCCCCCGCCGTGATTTCATTAGGGGAAATGTGGTCCATATCCCCCCCACCCTCCCCAGCAGCTCCTCTGTGACAGATGTCAGCCTCATTCGACCATCTCTGTCAATTTTCATTCAGTCACTCCTAAAATATACGTGTGTGTGTGTTTGCATAGTCATCTGACGATGTTGGGGAATGGTGCTGCTGATATTAGTACCTGTTTATTTAATTAATTTGAAGGGGGGTGAGGGGGGGTTCTGTGAATGGTTCAGAAAATGCCCAGAGGCCCTGAGACACAGGGGCATCCATCTAACTTGTGTGTGTGTGGAGCTCAGTCGGCGCGTACGCCTTCGCTTCCGGCCCTCAGCCGTCACACCGCCTCTTGACGGCGGCTCTCCGGCCATGCAGGTGAAGTCAATCTGCACGAATTGCTGGTTGCTGCCGGTAGAAACGTTTTTGATGGAGCCAGGACTGGTTAGATAGCACTTAGCTCGTCTTAGTGGGAGGGGTAAGCCTATAAACTGCCCCCCTCCCATCAGGGACAGGCCAGTGGAAAAGCCCAGAACCAGGCCGTCACTAGGCACGTTTGTTAGCCCCTCCAAATAAATGCACACTGATTAGTTTAAATTGTGTGTTCTTGTTCATTTTCATTAAAATCCGACTCCCTAGTAGAGGCATTTCATACATCTCTAGCTTACCCTGCTAGTGCATCTAGTGCATCTGGACAGGGGGCAGTGAAACGGCCCCCACATATCCCCACAAGTCACACTTGCCCCAACATGCCTGCCCCGTCCCATCAGAATGTCAGTGGCCGGACCCTGCGGGACGTGTCAGTGCATGAACACCTCCTTGAGCTGCACCTTGCGCAGTAATCCCTGTACCCCTGCTCTGTCGGTCAGACGGCCCCAGTCTTAGCACCACAGGGTTGTCGGGTCAGATCCCAGGATAGCCGGTTGGATCTTCTTACCCTGAAATGCTGTCATACATGCATGCGGCTTGTAAGCCGGCTGCTTGTGTGTGAGATTAATATGGCATGTTTTATTTAGCGGCCTTGGAAGCTGGGAAATGCGAACCAGCCCCATGTGGGGAGCTGCATGTAGATATGGGGCTGGAATCCGGCTGTTCTTGTAGGGAAACGTGGGAGATTAATGAAGGTGCGGGGAACATGGGTGGGGGGGGGACTCGGGATGGGGGGGGTCGTTCCTCTGAAGTCCATTCATAGCCCAGTGAATCCATGGAATTCTTTCTTTCTTTATGAGGGAGATCCAAGCATGTCAATACAGGCCTGTCACCCCACGCGCTGGGGCCTACCCTCACCCCGGAGCCCGCCCCCCGTCCCCCAGGGGCCCGCTCCCGCGCAGTGGATGAGGCTTGGGGTTTTTGTTGTGCTCTGTGCCCTTACTTGGGGGGGGAGCTGGGGGTACACATTCACATCGGGCCAGCGTGCGTTTTCACTTAGCAACCAGATAGGGGCACCGCACCTGGCTCGGGTTACGGACTCGGGGACCCATCGAGCTACCCGGGGGGGAGAATTAATATTTCTCCTTATTGGCAGTGTGGCTCCCAAGGGAGGCGCCGTGATGCTGACCTGCTCCTCCCTCCCTCTCCGTGCATGTGTGTGTGTATGGGGGGGGAGTCACTGCTTACTCCAGGGAAATTCATAACTGGGAGTTTAAACTGCATCCTCCTACCTGGAACTCCCTGGGTGATTCTCATTCCCCCGGTGGCCCCACCCCCCACTCCGGAAGCCCCCATCCTCACAGGCAGCCTGGACATCGCCTCTTTAGCACTGAACGGCATGGACCAAGGTCCTTCCATGTTCCTTTTGGGGATGAATCCTCTGTTTCTCTTAGATCATACAGTAAATGTGCATCTCCCTGTCCCCATGGGTCCCCCCCCACATCGTGGATCACTGGCCTGTATGGGGTTGTCTCCAGTAAGCCCAATTTGAGCCGGTAACCAGTGTGGCTGCGTCCATTAGCAAACCGTCCCGCTGTGGTGAGCATCGCGGGCTGTTTCCATGTCGTGCTGAGTGGCCGTACCAGATGCTCCCTCCGGTGGGGCCCGAAATCCCGGCCTCCCAGTCCCACTCCGAGGATCCCACCTTCATTATCATCTGTCTGAACTTCAGTGCCTGGGAAATTTCACCCTGTCCCCCACCCGCTGCAATCCCGCCACGGTCGCGGGGTTGCTAAGGACCCTGACCCGGTCACACTCTGAAGCTGTCCGTCACTGTCGGCCTGATGAATATCGATTAGAGAGCGAGACGCCCCCCCCCCCACCCCCACCAGGAGAAGCCGAAAGCCAGCCCTCTATAACTCGCTCAGCCGTGACTCCCGGGGGGGACAGAGTGCCAGGTGTTTCCCGTCACTGTGGTGACTGACAGCTCATCTCTGGGATCTTCCGCCCCCCTCCCCCACCCCGATGTCGGGAGCTGGCGTGGATTTCACACACATCCCCAAATTTGCCCACACAGCATTAAACTCTCCCTGCGGAGTGCTTCTCCAGCCCAGCCAGACCCGGCCCAGCTAATCCCGCTCCGTTCCGCCTCCCTGTCCCCGCCACGGACCCATATGGGTTTACCGCGTCTTGCCCTTCAATTTTCAGCTCAATTACCTCGGTGGTAGCAGTGTGAGGATTGAGAGCGGCCTTCCCGCTCGGCCCGGCGGGCCAGACGCCCTCTGCCCCCCCACCCCACCCCAACCACTCTGTTGCTTAGCACACAGATTTATTTAAAGCTTCTGTTTTTCGCTTTACCTGTTTATCTGCCAGGTCTCTTACCCGGGCAGGTGAGTATAGATGTTGTATCTGTGGAAACAGGCCAGACCCATGGTCACACATAAATTTGGCTTCTCTTCCTGTCTGTCACCTGAGGCCCCCGCTGTCCTGCTAGATCTCTAGCGGGTTGTATTCTCTCTGCTTCCACGCCACGCCCCCCCACCCCCAGCCGAGCTCCCCCCTGGGGCCTGGGAGATGGAACCCCCTTGCTGATTACAATCACAGCTGTCATTCAAAAAACCTGCCTGTTGCTGATTTACCAGGGCAAACCCCCCCCCGCCCCACCCCCTGCAGCCAACCCTGCCCCCCCGGCCGNNNCCGCTAACCACAGCAAAGCCCACCCCACAAAGGGAACAAACAGGCATGTAATGCTGGGGTCCCTTCTGGGTGACACAGGGGACAGGAATGCAGGGGGGGGGGGGCGCTAGCCGCCCGTCGGGGGCCCCCCTGTCAGATTAGCCCCATTAGCATGACTGTAGAGCGGCGGCGCGGGACAATGGCTGCCATTTATCCCCTGCCAATGCAAGCGGCGTCGGAGACCCCTGTGCGGCTCGCTGCTTCCCAGGACAGCGTCTGCTCCACCCAGCCGCGGCGTGGGCTTAGGGGATGCTGTGCAGCTGGATGGGGCCCGGTGGGGGGGGCGCGGCCAACAGCTCAGATGCAGATAAGGCGTCACCTTCATTAGAGAGGTGTGAGGCGGCAGCAGAAGGGGTGTGGCTGATCGCCTTGGGAATGCAAGATGAAAGCTTCCCGAGATCACCCTGAGTGCCAGTGCGGAGGTACCAGTCCAGCAGGGGGTCAAATGAGACATCAGTGGGACCCCAGATTTACAGGATGGTCGAGCTCTGAGAGGCCGGCAGCGGCTCGGAGCCTCATAACCCACGCGGGGTGCTGAGAGGGGTTTCTGTAGAAGCCACCGCCGTTTAAATGTCAGAAGTCACTGGGAAATGCGAACAGTCTGGTGAGAGCACTTAACCAGCTGCATCTGAAGTCATCGGTGGGTCTTCTGAGGGATTTCTGAATGGGCTGTTCATGCCGGGATTCTTCCAAATCCACACTTTCAACACATTTGACTTACTGCTGTAGATGGAAGGAACACTGAATTTAAAGCAGAAAGTTTATTATTCACTTTTCACTTTCTATTTTCTATCTTGGCTTCTGTGGAGCCATCCCATTAATACCACTGTACATTATAAACTAAATCCCTGGGGGTTACTGGCTTTCCATGGGTGTGGTGTGTGGTGCCAGCTGATGACCTTTGACTTTGTGACCTCTGACCTCTGTGCTATCACTATACTGTCGTGAAGCATCTAGTAGATGGGAAAGTGTGTCTTATGTTACTGTGCGCAGAATTAGGAGAGTTCAGCAGTAACTGCGCCTGGTCGGGCTAGAGGGGTTGGTACAAAATCCTGGCAGATGGGTGGAGGTTTGAGTTGGAGTCAGGGTCAGGTAGGGGGCGCTATGCCTGCTGTCAGAGATGGGATTAGGGTTAAGGTTAGGTAGGGTTAGGGTTAGGTGCAGGACCTCGTATGACTGTGTACATCTGCTTTGCATGCAGACACACACACAGACACACATGCACAGGACTGAAAGATCCACTTGTATACATAGTAAATATTCTATTATTCTTTGTGTTCTAAAGGATAATGAGAGTGAAGGGGGTTGGGGGGCGGGGTGAACAGCAGATCCAGCTCATCTGGAGGGGGGCAGCACTGTATCCCCAGGACCACTCAGCCACCCCCGACCCCCTGAGCCCGGCACTCGCCCCTCTGCTCCTCTCTCTGCACATCCTTCACTCATCCATCTTCTTCCCTCCATTTCTGCTAGATGCCCCCCCCCAGATGCATCACAAACTCCTTTTCTCTGCATCATATCCTTTCCTCTGCAGACAACGTGAAAGATTCATAAAGCAAATATTTTCTGCTGCTGCTACTCTTGTTGTTGTTGTTGTTTTGCAAATGCAACCTTGGTTTCTCTGAGTGTACATTTTGCATGTATGGAAATGTAATTCATCTCCTGGTGGGTGTGGGATTGGCTCAGGAGTAGGACGCCGCGGCAAATTTCTGGTACGTCTGAATTCCTTTTAATTAGTGAAATCTGTTGAACTGTTCAGCCACTAATCTAATTAAGCCGCGCCTCTTCCTTCCTGTCATGTTAGTTCGCTCTTCCTGTTGATTTAAAGGGAGAAACTTCAGGGAGAAAAAATGGGCACTAAATTATATTGACGTGTTTGTCTGACTTTGCACCCCAAAACGATGGCCGGTGACATCATGCTTGTTGGTAATTAGCTGATGAAGTGGTGGGGGGGGGGAGAGTGGTTCAGAAGCTTAATGTGTGCTGTGTTCTCCCGCTCGCTGACAGAGACCCCCCCGCTCTCATCTACTGACCGTCTTAAGGCTTTGCTTTTCACGCAATTGGATTTGAGTGGATCTGGTCCTGTTCTAGCGTGGTCCGTTCCGCCCTTCAGACCGTTGTCTGTTGCCATGGAAACATTGATGGTGCCCATGTTAAGATGTGCGAGGCATGCTAGGCAGTAGGTAAGGAATGGGTGCTGACCAGTATGCTGCTGGTTTGAACACGGGCTGCACTAGGTGTTCCCTGTGTGCTCCTGCAGACACCCTGGCTGTGTCAGTCAGAAGATGGCAAGGCTGGGTGAGAACATGGCGTCAGCCTCCAAGGCTATTTATACTTTGTTCGTGAAAGTGGCTGTTTGGGGGCTGAGGTGTTGCTGTCAAAATATTCAGTGTCAGGAAGCGACAGCGGGGGCCGGGGGGGAGGCTCTCACAGTTTAATCGTCGGGCCGTTCCCCACGGACCTTGCGGCCGAATCTGTGATATATGTGCGACTCCTCCAGAATGTTCCACTACACTCTGGGCCTTCTGGTTCCACCGGGAAGTCCCCACTCCCTGCCCCGCCACACCAGACAGCAGCCGTTCTGATTAAACACCGCCTCAGGTTTGCACTGAATTTACAGGCAGGCCCAAATCCTGAGAGAGTGATTTGGTGGAATTTTCGGCACTGGACCCGTGCTTCACCGCTGGCCAGTTCGAAGCATCGCCTCCTGGCTTCCCTCGAGAAATTGAGACGGACCCATCTCACAGCTTGGGGAACGGCCATTTTTACTTCGCAAGTTGTTAGTTTCAGACCAGAGGTTGGCTTATCCCCTTGGCTTCTGGTGCTGCGGGAAGAGAGGTGTTTGGGCAGCAGAACAGCGCCGCTCAACGTGGCACGTGTTATTCTGTCCCGGTTGGGGCATCACCGGAGCGGTGTTCTGTTCGGGTACGGCAAATGGCCCTCCTGTGGGGGTCTCCATCCGACAGCTGCATTCCCTGCATTCCAGCTGGTTGACCCGGGGCGGGGGGCTGGGGGTAGGCGTGATGATAGCTGGGGTCGGGGGTCGTCCGCCCTCCCTTTCATGTTGAGACAGCGGCTTGACGTTTCTCAGGCTAGCCTTCAAAATGGTGTCTTCCATTTCAAGGGGCCTTTAATCGTGGGAGATTACAGGGCTGGCTGGCCGGCGGGGAGCCAGAGGCCAAGCAGAGACGAACCCCTCATCCCCATCCTGGGGGTCGTGCCGGCTGACGCGGGCCCCTGCAAAGCCCCTGCTGCCTCGGTGGACCTGATAATGGAGCCCACGGGCCTGTGTCGAATTAGGACATTATTTATTTAGTCACATCCCAGATGCTCCAGATCCAGAGTGCAGTTGGTGTGCTTCGACTTCCTTATATGGCAGCTTTTGGGGTGTAACCATGCGTCCTCGTTCCTGGGACTTGAACCAACAACCTTCAGGTGAGGAGTCCCGGTCCCAGAGTATCCAACCACTGAATTCACCGCTAGCCAGAAACACCACAGATTCGTGGATGTAAGACTAAGGCTCGTAGGAAGTGACTGTAAATTCCATCAGGTGCTGAGTGGACGGCATGTCGTTCACTTCCTGTCCGCTAGCCTTGGGTCGCCGGCTGAATTGCTGTCTTCAAGGTTATTGGTGTTACTGTGTGTGCATATATTATCTGTCATGAAAGGAACAGAAATGCCATTTGTCCCCCAATAAAGAGCTTTTACCCTGGGATGTCGTTAATGCAAGAGCATTTACAACGATGGTAGCTACAGGACAGCAGCGTTCCCACCCCCCACCCCCCATGCTCCGCCCCCCCTCACATTGCCTCGGGATCCATTGTAATTACTCTCCTTCTGTTACATTTCTATAGTTTACATTGCTCTTCTTGTCTGAGAAATATCATTATGTCTGAAAACTGTTACATGCACCATTAAAAATCCAACATACTTACAGTTTTATAGATTTAAATATTTGGATATAGAATGTGCAGCCAAATCATGTTTCTCATTTGTAAGTGAGCATGTCAGAAGACCGTTTTTGTGTCTTTCTTAATCGCGCAACAGCAAATCCCACTAGAGATTTGAACATTAATACTTGCTGAATGGAAGAACTTTTGTCTTGATTTTTGACTGTACAATAGTAGATGAATAGCCCCATCCTCGCTCCCCGGCTCCCCCTACAGCCCATCAAGCTGTGGCACACCTGATTCTGCAAGGTGGATAATTATCACACCTTACCTGTGTTCAGGTGAGCAGGTGCAGGGATGAGAATGTGGCCGTGTTCAGGACGGGTGGGAGGCTCATGCACAGGACTCACCCAATCTGGCTGTAGATGTGGGTGGATTTATAAAGACCTCAGGATGTGGGAACGATCACTC
Organism: Cryptomyrus ogoouensis; assembly: GCA_025773925.1. Classification (NCBI taxonomy): domain Eukaryota; kingdom Metazoa; phylum Chordata; class Actinopteri; order Osteoglossiformes; family Mormyridae; genus Cryptomyrus; species Cryptomyrus ogoouensis. The sequence continues at coordinate 22,561,467 of JAOYFF010000116.1, forward strand.
CATTTCGTAACACTGACAGCATGAAATGGGCGATGACCTCTCCTCGCCGAAGATGCCCGTTTTCAAAGCCAGAAAATTTCCCTTTGCAAATGAGATTTCTTGATCATCCACACTGGGGACACGCCGTAATTTGCCATCGATCTTTCACCGCTGACTAACTAATCGAGGGACCATCCGTGAATACGTCAACGGCCGGGCCAACGTGCCCCCCAGAGGAATGTTTCCTGTCGGACTGTCAATCTTCCCAAATCATTCTTGACAGCGTGAACCTCGTGCCGCCCCCTGCGTGTGGCTCAAAGTGTGCCATCGAACCGGAGAGAAACTTTTAATGATGTGATTAAGGCAGAGTTTGGGGAAGTTCGGGGGAACAACATTGATCGGTCTCATCAATTTCAGATTCATTTTGCCCTTAATCATGATGGGGAGGTTGTTTAGGGTTTTCATAGACCATATATTGAGTTACATCTGACCTTATTAATGGGGAATATGGCACGTTTTGTGGGCTTTATGGATAGCTATTATAACTTTAATGGATTGATTAGTACTGCCTGATGGTGCGGATGGATTGATTAGTACTGCCTGTTGGTGCTGTCTTCCTGTGGAAAATGGGGATACCTCTCCAGCCTCTTTTAGCATGTGATTGGCAGAGTGTTTAAGCTGCTAGAGGTTTTGCTTTTGGGCTGTGGTATGGCTTGTGTTCTGGGTGCTCTAGCAGCCCTGCACTCTCAGAAAAATTTGTATAAATTTGTACCTTTGCTTGTCACTGGGGCTGTACCCTCAAGGATAAATGCACCTTTTAAGGTACAGAAATGGATTATGAGGAACATTTTTGTACCATTGGGGGTACATTAATGTTGTTTTTACCTTGGGTAGTCCATTTCTGTAACCCGCCCAATGCCAGGCAAAGGTACAAACGGGTACCCTTTATTCAGAGTGTGTAGGAGCCTGTCAGAGAAGCTGCTGTCTGCTGGTGCTGTGGTTGGTGGGAAATGTGTGGCCGTCCATAGCAACGTTAGCACTGTGTTGGGGGGGACTGTGAGCACATGGACGCGGGGCTGCCAGCCATCTGCACTGCACTTCGGCAGCCACTGTTCCCAGCCAGGCATCACGTTGTTGGTTGTCAAGACAAAATTGGAAAGTGTACGTTCAGCTAAGCCCCTCCCTTGGTCCCTCCCCTCCACATTTCACACTGCTAAGCAGGAGTAAGGTAATATTATGCGTTGCCAAGGCAACTAGTTCAAATCATCAGTTTCAATTTTCAATTTTCAGCGCCGGACCCAGTCCAGTGGAGGTGTAAGAAAGTGGTCTAATCTGGGGGGAGGGGCTGGGGTGGTTACTGCATGTCCCCACTGCCCTGTCCACCCGTGCCCGCAAGTGACGTCCCTTTACACTCTCTCTTTTTCCCTCCGTCTCCTTCAGCTCCTCCCAAAGATCCTGTGGTGATGTGCCGCTCCAACACCTACCCCAAGGGCTTCTACTGCAGCTGGCATTTACAGCACCTCACCTACATCCCCACTGAGTTCGAGGTCCAAGTCAAGTAAGGCTCCGTCGACGGCCAGCAGGGCGGCGACATGCTCATTCAGGGCAGGGAGTAGGGGCAGGGGGGCAACTCCAGCTGGATTGGGATGGGAGCTGTGTGGCACCTGCTGAGCCCATAGGCACGCACAGTTTGGTTGGATCTGGGTCAGAAAGACCTTGTTCATTAGCGTGGTTTTAGTTTGATGTATTTAGATGGGTTATAAGGCAGCTGGAGTCAAAAACTCAACATTGTGTGCTACTGGGAAGTCAAACCCACAACATGTCACATAGTGACGTTCTCCAACATAAAGTTGGAGAAAAGGCTTCCAAATCCAGAGCCTCCTGCATCCTGAGAGACAGACTGATTGAAAGACTGAGGGTAAAGACCAGCTTGTTTCTTAATGGGAAACAGAAGGATGATATTGTGAGATCAGAGGGTTTCGCAGGCCGGGTCGCCAGCAGGAGGCCAGGGGAGCTTGGCTTCTTGGCTCAGAAGCACGTTTCCCCACTGGCCCGCCGATACTCGCAGCATGCGCGACTTTCCAGGTACTGTTATTGCTCCGTGGCAAATCAGAGATCCTCAGCGCTGATTGGAGCACTTAGGCACACATTCATACGTAATCGACGGCGACAGGTGTGCTTGTCCAGCTCGACGGGCACCTCCCGCCTCCTCCTCTGAAATATTCAGCCTGATAACACTCGTTTTGTTGGCCACCCTTCAGGTAATTGAAGTGCCCGAGACACTGTGGCAGAGAGCACTTTTAGCTAGGGCCAGCGCTGGTGACACTGCGGGACCAAACATCACACCATGATCCAGGAGCAATTTCCGGGAGGAAATTGAGTTTGGCACTGTTTTAGGGAGCTCCCGGTGGTGAAGGAGATGCCCCTCTCCACCTGCCCACCTCTCCTTCCGTATGGATCGCCGGCAGATGAACAGCGCCCCCTTCTGTTGATTGTGCAGAGTAGTGATAGTGGTCCCTCTCCCCCCTGTGTGTGTTAGAGCCGCATCACCCCCTTGCTGTAAACTCGCCTGGGTTAGCGCCCCCTATGGATAGATTAAAACTTTGCTCACCTCGATTTTGAATCGATATGGCCACCGGCCATTTTCGGTTTGTCAGGCTGGTTGGTTTTGGTTGGATGTGAGCTTTGCTGACAATTATTAGTTATAAATATGGAGCCAGAAACCCAAACAAACCAGCCCCCGACAGTGACTCGAATGAGTCAGAGCTGATCTGGCCACCAAGGTTGTAGAGTAGGTTTGTGGGGGGACCGAGCTGGTCTCACTGGAATCAGTTCTTCAGAGATAAATGCGATCCATCGCTTACTGAAGAGGCCTAATAATCTGCACGGTATATCAGGCTGCAGGGGGAGCTTAGCTTCTTATAACAGATGCTCCATCGCAGCGTCACGCTGGCGACGAATGGGGCTATCTGTCCTTCCAAGGGCCACGCGAGGGTCATTAAACCATCACACTCTGTGCTCATAACGTCGGCCATGATGTAAACCAGCCATCATCACTTTGCCGTGATCGATCTTCCACAGAGGATGGAGTAGATGCCGTGCTTACCTTTCCTTTGCAGACTGTTTTTGTCCACGGCGTTCAAAGACATATATCGTGCAATCACTTTAAAATTTTATGAAATCGGGGGGGTCCGTCGTATCACTTTAGGACCAGTGTGGCTAGATGTGTTGTGGGCTTATGGGCCACAAAGGGGGTGGCTGTTGGAATGTCACATAAATGCAGTTGTGCTATTGCTCCTCATTGAATGAGGTAATGCAAACAATTCCCCCAAAATATAGATGCACAGCGCTTGAGTGATTTATCTCTACCTTCATTTGTGACTCGTGAGGTTGCCACAAATTAGATTTCCCAGGGGGTAGGCTTATGTCAGCCATTTGTAAAGTAAAGATGACCTCATGCCCTGCTGTTTTGATTGGCCGAGCTTTTAGCCAATCAGCCGCAGGACAGGCAGGTCCTGTAGTCCCAGAAGGTGGCAGTGATTTTCAGAAGTGTGTAGGGTTTGCCTGATGTGACACTGTCCACTGCTGTCTCCTCACTCTCAGACACAATCAGAGGTCACTGGATGTCCAGAGGGATCCGATCCACAAGAACCGGTGTAATGTGAAGTTCCCTGAACTCTTCTCCACGTTCAAGTACAGGGTGAACGTCACTGCCATCAACGCACTAGGCCAGGCGTCCACCATCATCTCCTTTGACGAGTTCAACATCGGTAAACACGTCACTGTCTGGCTCGTCAGTGCTGGCGGGGGGAGACTGGTGGGGTGGGGGCTGGGAAGGTGACCCTGTGACAGCAGATGCTACCCTCTACATGAGGGGGGGCAAGATGCAAACATCATCATTACCCCCCCCCCCCCCCCCCACTCCCCACCTCCCCTCTTCAAGTCCCCCCCACCGGCTTTCCCAAAGCCCCGCCCACCATGCGCGCCCA
>JAOYFF010000116.1:22568141-22614503 GCA_025773925.1 Cryptomyrus ogoouensis
TGTGGAGCGTGAGGGGGGAGGGGAGGCCCGGGGGGGGGAGGGGGGGGGGGGGGGGGGGGGGTGGGGGGGCCGCATCCTTTTCGATTTTGTCGGAACCCCCCCCCCTCCTTCTTTAAAAATCAACAGTGAGTTTCTTGTCTTTCATTATGAATCCGCACGTTACTGAGGCAAATTCGTTGCGCATTCAGAGCGCAAGGACGAAATCTAACGAAGACTGTAGTCAAATATCAAACAAAATAATTTTATCATATGGATCAATAATTTTTTTATTAAGTTACGTTTGGTTATGAAGATGTACCCTTAGCTATGTTAGTCTTATTTTAAATGAACAGTATGAGCCGACAAAAGCGATAAGAGACAGCTAAGAGAGGCTCCAGACCAACCTTACGAAAGAAAATCTTTACCGGATTTTACATTTCTGGAAACACACCCCAGCTCTGGTGCTTAATTCTGATGAAGGAGTTTAAGAAAATATCGCTTTTTTCACTTACCCTATATACTTTTAAATTAGATTCCCATTAATTAATTTAATTTCTTTTCGCTCAGAGGGTGCGTCCCGAAAGCTTTGCAATTTTAATTACTTCGTCATGTCATGCATATAGGCCTATAATCCTTTCTTAATTAACTAGTGTTTCTCGAAACCCTTCGTAACTAAAATACAGTGGTACCTCAGTTCTCGAACTCATTAGAACTCGAATTTCTTAAAAGTCGAACCAACCAGTTCGGAAAAAAAGACGTAGAACTCGATCTGAATCTCAGAAGTCAAACCGTTAACGCCGACCTAAGATAACTTGTACACGCAGGGAAATGAGTTGCGCGGCATGTCTGTCAGCGAAAACAAAGGGTAACGCTTGAGTCTCAGCCTTGCATTCCCTCGTGCATGTTTACACTAGCTGAATACATATATTTACACAGTGAAAATACATTTAGACAATGATAGTAACACTAATTATTATTATATAATAAAGTACATTTTAAAATAAATATTTCTTATTCATTATTTTAATATTAATAATAAACCATTAATACAGTTAATTATAATAATCCTTGTCCTGCTAAGCGGGACTGAACGAAGACAAAGGTGCAAATGTCAGGGTATCTGGGAATACGGGGTTTAATTACATGTAAGGCAGGCAAAACGCAGACTGACAATACAGTGACAGGGTGGGGAAACAAACTGAAACGCGGGTTAAATACAGAGCACTAATGACAACAACCAGACACAGCTGATCACAAGAGGATTCCACAGGGGGTTAACGAGGGGGCGTGGCACATGGAAGGAGCGGACTATCGGGGCAGGACATATATATATATTTTTTTAACTTTACACAATGTTTGGATACATTTATTTTCTTACTTTACAAATTACAGTTTGGATAAATGTGCTTAGATGTGTTTAGTACAGTATATGCTCTTCTTGTTATATCCGGTTCATTTTGTGTTTGTTTAAATGCTAAAAAAAAAAAAAAAACATATTTAGGTGTAATTTTGAGGGGCCTGGAACCAATTAATTGGTTTTCCATTATTTCTTATGGGGAAAATTCGAACAGAACTCGAACTTTTTAGGATTTGACCCAGAGTTCTGAAATGGATTAAGTTTGAGTTCTGAGGTATCACTGTAATTCGTAATCTCGTTCGTAAATTATGGACCCACTCGTTTTCTATGTTATACGATATTTAAATCTTTTGCCCGCTGTCACCGATAGACTGAGATTGCCCGAAATCAGAAAAAAAAATTACGTCGTTTTCTGGACAACATAGGCCTAGTAATAGTAATAGTAGTAGTAGTAGTAGTAGTAGTAATAATAATAATAATAATAATAATAATAATGTTAGTCTAACCCATTGTTGTTAATATTATTATTTATATCACTACTGTTAAATTTTCTGCTATCATTACAATTATTTTTATTATTGTTAGTAGTAGTAGTATAGTAGCAGTAGTAGCAGCAGCAGCAGCAATAACAAAACTTAGATGGCACTGCTGATAAAATAATTATGCAAACAACTGCATTGTCCATAGGCTGTAATGTAATGTATAATTCAAACCAACTGCTAGTCATTGCTATTAAAAACTCACACATTTACACAAGCGTAGAATGGTTACCAATTAGGCAGATTAATATTTCGCCCTCATCTTGATGTACTTCAACTAACGGAGACTAAAGGTATCGCATACCAACGTGGTATGTGATTTGGGCTGTATTTTCGTACACATTGTTTCATACATACACTAGGTCAGGGGTCCCCAATGGAACTACCAGACCAGGACACTAGCCTAAATTCTACGATTAATGGGTTGGATGTGTGGGTTAGAGTTGCAGTGGCTAGCAATCGGTTTAGAACAAAACATCGCAGCTTACGCTGTAGCGTACAAGCTTGTTTGGACTATGCAGTTCATTGCATTATTATTTTCATCAGCAATACATTCTAAACTTTCAGTCCATGCTTCGAAAGATACTAACATTTACACCCTATCTATTGGTTAAGCACATTTGCCTGTTGACAGTATATTGTTCTGACTGAAGAGGGGAAGAAGCCGAAGTATATATGGATTTGTTCATAAAGAGAAAACTGGTAATTCTCACGATCTTATTATCGTAATATATATATCAATTTTATCTCAATTGGTTTGACAACAGACTGACGTATTATTGTCTAAATAGTCTATTTTGTCTCTGGGGTAGTTAATCAGTTACGGGGTAAAGTAACTGACAGTAAAAAAAACAATCAAAGAAATTAATGTATATCTCATTATAGACCTACTAACTGGTTGGCGATTGTGGGTCCGGCACTTTTTTCTTTTTTTATTTTGACTTAGACGCATGGTGATTCAAGCCCTAACATCGTTAGTAATCTGGAAACTCACCCCGGTCTAAAAAAATGCAATATGTGTACCGAGGCTGTTATACATACAGAAATGTACATAATTCACATCTGAAATGTGCAATTAAATGCTTATTATAATACACAAAACAAACACAGAGTATAAAGTAGGCATACACTTTTTAAAGTAAACCTTTGAATCAAAGTATTACGAATTAGACCCCGAATACATGGGCGTAAATTATGGGCGATGGGGGGGTGGTTACAACTTCCTAATACAAACCCCACAATTATCATGTCTCCCCCTAAATGGGTGGAGACCTCCCACCCCACGTTCAAACCAAAGTTACGCCCTTGAGCGAGTATATAGGATACATTACAATCAATATATTTATATTTGGACGGCCATGCAGGAGTAGTTAGGGTAGTTAGGACGATTCCAAGGATCCATGAATGACAGAGACCCTAAACATTTGGAATATAACTGGATTGGTCCATTATGGCGTCTATAGGCCTATGTGTTAACCTAATTACTAGTGGTGTGCAATACTACAAAATTTGGTATCGATCCGATTCCAAGTAAATAGGCCTACAGGGCAAGTATCGCTGATACGATATCGATACTTTTTAATAATTATGGTGGATGCATCATCAAATTGCTAAAGCTAAATTAATTTTCATTACCTTTAAGTGTTTTGTGATGTTTTGTAATTAGTTAAAACCCAGGACAGAATTTGGGCAAAGTTTATAATTAAAAAAATACTGCAGCACAGAGGTACTGGAGGGCAGTGCGGCATGTTGGACTGATGCCAAGCTTGTAAATAGTTCTCAGTAATCACTTGTGTGACTATAAATGTGCTGTGTGTTGTGTCATGCATAGTGGGTAATGTTTATTGTTGTACGTAGTGTGTGTGTGTATGTGTATGTGTGCGTGCGCCCACCGTGTGTATGAGGAGTAAACAGGGCGATGAGCACGGTGGGCAGTGCCAGTGTGTGGGTTGTAGTAGTACAGGTGTAATAGATGCAATCTAGCGATTAAACCCCAAACTATCACTGCTGTTTAATTATTGCGAGTATAACTCAGCGACCCACTACTGCAATAATTTATTATAAATAGGCCTATTATAGTATGTGTGTGTGCGCTAGTGAGCGTGTTTGCTTCCCTGGCGTTCCCTGGATTCACGTGACAGCCGGGAACGGCAATTGAGAGAAGCAGCGCTTACAGAGACAGCCTCAATGCATTCAGGAGAGAAACTGAAAGTATCGATCTCATTAAACTGTTATTGATCAATATCAATACCAACATTATTATCGATATTATCGATACTTGGATCGATCCGCCCACCACTACTAATTACATTGAAAACATGGAGCTGGATGACGGAAAGCGTACATTTCGGTGAAAACTGAGCCATTCTTGTGCTCATATCCGTGAGCACCTGTGAGCATATATCGTTTGCTTTTATTATTATTATTATTATTATTATTATTATTATTATTATTATCACTACTACTACTACTACTACTACTACTACTACTACATAACGCTTGCAGTTAAACAGACACTGAAAAATAACAATCTGACCAAGAACGATGCATTTTTGATATCATAAATCCCTGGTAACGTGATGTCGCGCCGATACATCTTACAAAACGCGTATCTTAAGCCTAGATTTCATTTCTTGATACAATCAAACTGAGGGCGTTTCGCGTCTGGTTGACTGGTCTCAGCCATTTCAGGCGCAACTAACAACAGCGGCACTAAACTACTGTAAACTACCTGGCATCGCAGCAGAGACCCTTCGGCTTATTCCCGTATAACCCGGAAACGAATGGAAGGAGGCTAATGAGGGTGGCATATATTTTTATGTGTGTTCAAATAGGCCTAATCCTTCGCCGTAGGTCGTATCTGATACGGAAGTAAAATTTCATGTTAGATTTAAGCGCGTCACAATGCTCGGGAGTGAAAAAGCAGCAAAGACAAAAACGGGTAAAACGTGAGACTTGACACTCATGTTGGTCTGGGATGGGGGCCCATGATATGCTTTCACTGGGGTCCAAAATACCTATCGGCACCCCTACGGCCAGGCGTTAAGAAGAACAACGATGTTTTCGGAAAACTCACTGTAGTTATCCTATTTAATATTAAACAAATCATTCCCGTCTCGTGGGTCAGAAAAACTTTTTATATGAATTTAAAAGAGCTCACATAGATCCATGTCCCGATTTAACGCAAGCATTTAAACCGTTAATAATAAAATCCTTTATAGGATCCTTTATATAGGCCTATCCATTTTTTGGTAAATAAAATAGGCCTACATCTGCGAGAAAAATTTCTTCAGATTCTCAGTATCGCATCCACATGTGAAAAACATAGGATATTTAATATAAAAAATAATTCCACTACAGGAAAACTCTTGGCGCAAGCAGTTAACAGAGTGATTGCATAATATTCAGTTTAAAATTCAGCGCTTAACTAAAATGTTATGCATATTAATTTAATGATTATGTAGGCCTATTAGTTTTTAAGAAATTTGCATCAAACTGTAGTAACATTGTAGCATACATTAAAAACTATTAAGAATTACATAAAAGGTTTTAAGAATACCTAATTAGTAACTTTTTATTTATTTTAAAATGTACAGTTTCAGATTACGACTTAATATTCGTATGTGTTTCCTTTTATTTCGCAGAGTGGATCTACACCGATTAACGAAGAGTATTTCAAAAGGAGTACGACACTTTTAGTATAGGCTAATATTCCACCTTAAGCCAGTATACTACCGGTACAACGCAATAGTTTTAATTTTATTTCGGTCTTTATCAAATATCTGTATGGAACCCAGTAACTCAATAACAAAATGATAAAGTATTGCGGTGTAGGGCGGACCGACGCATCGCAGGAGCAGAAAGAGACACGGAGACTTGCCTGCCGGGGAAAACATGCTCTTTATTACGCCGGAAACACAAGGCTGTCAGACGCCGAACTGCAAGATGCATACACGGTGGGAGATATACGTAACGGACCGGGTACACACAAGACATGGGTAAACACACGCGCAACAATAAGGAAATGTAAGCATTAACATTAACAACAACATAACAAGGGCTAATTACAACTGCAGCGGGGCATGCTGGGACATGCGCCCCGCCGGTTCTACAGTATGTATTATAAAGCTCTTTACTGTGTAAAGGATTTCATATTAGCATTTTATACTGTTCAACATTTTCCTTTAAAGTTCCGAAATCAAATATTGCTACAGTAGCATTTTAATAGGTTATTTCCTGAAGTTAGCAGTAATCAAAAGCAGTAAAAGGTTATCGCCATTTGAAGGTTCTTGGATATGGCACAGATAGTTAGTGGAAAGAAGTTTTTATAAAATATTTTATAGGCCTAAAAGTCATCCTTTATTCTAAATGTTCAGCAAATATACACCTATATCTCGGTGTGTGCCAACTACAGTCTAATACGGTCAGCAGTGCTTGTCGGCGGGGCAAACTATACCCTCGGAGCTTTGTATAGGCCTATATCGCTACTGCTACTGGTTTCGCGAGTAATCTTACTGTAGAAATATTAGATAGAATGTCCCATGCGCATCACTCAAAGATAAAACATACATATCCTTATGAATTTATATTTCAGACATTGCTCAGCATTAAAAACTGAGTACCGCTTAGATCTATCTAAAATGCCGGCTTGTGTAGGTCTAAGTGTCGTGTTTAGGCGGTCTAAAAGGCAATTTGCGAATATGCGAAAATTACATATTGAAAGTTTTAAATATTGAAGATGCGTTTTATGACATTGACAAACAACTGCAATTACATGTAGCCTGTTTGCCAATTCAGAATAAACATAGCTTAATCCAAAGTGTATCTGAACTAATATCCATTTACCTTATAAAATTTTAAATTAAGCTAAGTACACAATACGGATATAATTTGGATTTGGCTATGTTTTTTTTTTATTATTACAATGGTGAATTGGCAAAACAGGCTACATGTACAGTAACTGTAGTTGCTTGTCAATATCATACAAATTGTAATACTCTACACCTTATACTCACAAATTCTAAATTTGCCTCTTATAATAATAATAATTAACCTGTATTGTCCCTCATGGGGAAATTCCTTTTACGCCTCCCTCAACTTGCTCTTTGTAGAACAAGCTGTCTGCAAAGGGCAGCCACCTGTTGGGGTGCCCAGGGAGCTGGTGGTTAAGGGCCTTGCTCAAGGAGCCGTAGACATGCTGAGGCTGGGTTTGAACCGGCAACCTTGTAATTACAGGCGCACAGGCTTAGCCCACTGAGCCACACGCTTCCTTAGACGATTTAAGCACGACGGTTACCTGCTGGCTTTTTAGATATCTAGGCGATAATCAGTTTTCACAAAGCTTTTCATGTCATACAGTATAAATAAATTCACCATCTTCTTCAATCACCCTTGTAGTCAATAACAACAAAAAACCCTGAAATTTGCCAATTTATCATTTCCTAAAACTACACCTGGTGCTTTCAGGTAACATACTAATAGGTAGCCTACGTGGATTGATTCTTCCTGGTGGTCTGGAGAACAGTCGCAGGTTTGTCTTTGTGTTCCAGTCATTCTGTCGTGTGGTGGCCAAATGCAGGCTGTCAGCAGGTATAACCCCTTGCAGGGGAGTTTATTGTGGAAACCTGGCAGGGCAACACACGAAGACAGATAACAATGACTGTACATGGAGCACAGGACTAAGAGACGCTAATATACATGACTAACAGAGGAGTAAACACAAGGCAGCTGTGACTGGTTAACAAGAGGGCAGGAACAAGAGGTAAGACTAACAAGTACAGCGAAACTGCTTGTTTTCTGTGCATATGGCAATAAAACTCTCTATAAGCTCCAGGTACAATTAGAAGCCACGGCCAAGGGAAACGCAGGGAGTAGACAAGCAGGGCGGTGCTGGACGTGACAATAAGGTCTAGTTTAAAGGATTTTATTGCTATCATTTAATCTTTTGGGCAGTGTATTTTAAATTAGGTCCAATAATTTCATACCTCTGAGTAATTAAAATGTTTCTTTTAAGTAGTTGGAATGTAACAATTCTAAGCTATAACCGCAAAAGACCCAAAACCCGCCAAACTGCAATATACAGAAATAGTAATTTAATTAATGCAGGTATAAATGTAAGCTATTCAGCCTACAACTCTTACCCATAGGACACAGAGGAACAGAGGAAACACGTCAACGTCACATTCACAACAAAGGTGAGATTTAAACCCCTAACCAGGAGGTGTGAAGATGTTTAGCTATGTTAACACGCTTTGCAGAAGCAATATTTTATTTAATAACTTTTGCTGCCCAATCATTAAAAACCCTTCACACTACGGCACTTTTGAATTCTTAAATATCATGTAGTGTTGGCCAGGCAAAGTAGTAAATAAATGCATGATTATAATATTTTATAGGTCTTCTAATTAACATTACATAAGGGATACTATAGAATCAAAGAAATGGCTATAGGTCACTTAGACAACACTGCTTCAGGCTGATGAACAAGACCTGTGGTCAGTGATTAAATACCAAAATGATTTACGGATGCAATGCACTTGTAGTGGAGTCATACTATACAGTCCTGTTTTATTTGTCTGAAGGAGATGAACAGAAGTCCGGTTTAAATAATTGGTAAATTAGTTGAAGAAGTTCATAAGTCAAATTGGTAAACACAGCTGAAAACTAGGAGGTATGCCTCCACAGAGTACATTTCCTTGGAGGTCTGAAGTCAGAGTTGGAAATTTAGAGATAAGTGATCATTGTTGATATAACACAGCACACAACAACAAAATGTGTCCTCTGCATTTAACCCATCATGACATAGCAGGGGGCACATAGTTCAGCACCTGGGGAGTAGTACCTTGCTCAGTGGTACCTTACTGGTCAGGGATTCAAACCCACAATCTTTCAATTAAGTGTGCACTTCCTTAACCATTAGGTCACCACATCCAAGTTCACCACATTCCAGTACAACAAGTCAAAAAGCCATTAACCAATACCAGATCTAGCCAGGTTCACTGTTAGCTATTGTTAGCAAAACCAATTGATAACAACACATTATGTGGTATTTTGCACATGCAAACACCATAGCAACATGTCCACAGATAGAGATTGGACAGTACTGTGTGTACGACTGATTTAATAAGACACAAATAAGACTAATACACATTATACAATTACAGTTTTATTTCTGTTGATGAAGAGCACAGCCATCTTGAATTCTGAGGTCAAGGTTGTAAAGACTTTTAGAGTCAGAACTCAGACTTCAGGGGCATTCCAGTTGGAATGGAATGCAGCATTAGCAATAGACTATTTTCGAATGAAAGATGGTGGCTTATGTATATAGGCCTAACCAAAATGTTTCATAGTAGTAGGCTTGGGTGATATCTATATTTTTTTACCGTCCAAACCTTACACTGCATTTTATGTATTTTCACAATAAAAAAAACAACAACGCTATTCCAGGGTGGGGGCTGAGTGGCATCCACAACATGAAGGTTTGCCAGAACAAAATACTAGTGATATGCAAAATGATTCTTTTTAGTGATCTGATTTATTCAGTTCACCAAAATGATTTGACTCTTTGAATCACTGATTCATTCACTTAAAAAACAACAAGCAATAGGCTATCAGGATCAGTCCATACCTGGCCAGCAGGTGTCACTGGTCAACCCTTTCGTAGTGTTTGAGTCCTTCGTAATTATGACCCTCACCTATGTCATGTTGCTCCCAGCCCTAGAGTCTAGTTGATGGATTATAGCCTGTGAGAATAGTGGCAGAAGCGGGCATATGCACTCCAAGCTGTGCACAATAAACTTTTAAACACACTCCTTGGAGGCAAGGAAATGTGTATATTTATTTCTATATGTCCTCTGCCTTCTCAGCCATATGTGCACGGCTTGGAGTGCATTAACCCTTACTTAACTTTTGCTTTGGCAATGATTACATTGTTCCCCGCATGGCAAAATTTATCGCAGGGGACTTAATCCAGGGCCAGTTTGTAATTCCAGTCCAGCCCTGGGTTGTTGCAGCATTTTCCTATTGATGAATGAAATGAATTCCTGAACAGACATACATCCAATTGTAATAAACAACCCATTGCTCAATATCTGATTGCAACTCTTATTTGACTCCTTGTAGAGTATCAGTTGGAGTCATTATTGGAGTCATTTCTATGCATTTTCTTTCATTAGCATTTGGCCTTGATCTTTTCGAATTCAATAGCTTCATTATAACACATTATAATAGGCTTATAAGCTACTTGTACTTCAGCCCTGAATGCATCTATCTATCTATCTATCTATCTATCAAATTTTGTTGTTTTTATCTGTCACACAAAATTCTTTTGACTTGCTGATGTCCCCCTCAAGATTCAAGTTCTCCCAACTATGAAGACTTTACTATTTTCACTGGAAATAATAAATATTGGTTATTTGTAAGTGCTTGTGTATTTTTTTATAGAATACTTATGTATTCTTTACTTGTTAATATATGTGGAACTAAAAATGTACTTCATATTGGTCTTTTTGCAGTAACTACATATTATATGTACAGTGCACTTACTGATAATTTAATTGGATATGTTGATTTTTTACTGTTTTTTTTTCTTCTAGTACATCAAATCCTACAAGGGTATGACTGTATTGATGGTTCAGTACTGCATCCAACCTAACCTCCATATCACACACACGTTCAACTGCTTCTCTTTCTGAACCTGACTGCAAAGATAAGGCATTACATCAGTATTACACACATTTAGTCTCTCTCTTCAGTGCTACCCTTACACACTTATCCAACACATTCTTAGTCTATGCATTATACTCCCATGGGTTACATGTGCATATGCTCATACACTACACATGCACATACACTATATGCACACAAACAATCCTCATGCACACAAATGCTCTGAATGGACACATTTGCTGCTGATATACAGGGCAGGGGCAGTAAGGGCAAGGTCAAGGTAAAGCCGTCTCTGCAAACAATCACATAACACAGAGAAACATTTCCGCTCTCTTACTCCTTAGCTTTTTTCTTCTATTTTATGCAATGGTCTTGATCACCACCCAAACATATATCTTATGGGACCACAGCAGGTAAAGGTCATGGCAATCAAAATGTCATTCTCTCCAGCAGCTTACTGATGGTTTTTGAAACCATTGTCACAGCAATGACAGAAAGTAGTTGGAAGAAAGATAGGTTTGTGATATGTTTCAATGAAATCAGGTTGTGTAGCATACCTTTCTGAATAACTAAATAATCAACAAAGTATTCAATTGACTATAAACAATCATGAAAAACACTGACAAGTAATGTTTAGGAGTTTTTCCATTTGTACTCATTAAGGCACACATATTTTCATTTGCTTGCACTTCTAACCGTATAGCAAACAATGATTGTTGGGAAGTACCACAAAACTGTCAATAAAATTATCCAATGTTTTAGTATTTTACTGAAATAACCAATGATTATTACATATTTACCTTCTAATAACAGACAGTGGGCCCCTGGCAAAACAGATAATATAAAACAGAGTCCCCACACAAAGCACAAGCTGTCTTCTCAGCATGACTTGTGAGGCAAACAGTTGCAAAGTATCAAATATCCAAACTAAACAGAAAGCCAAAGCACTGAATAGCCTTTCCAAATTAAGTTCACACCCTCAGGCAAGTTAAAAATAAATTCTTTCTCTTTTTCTTTGCAGCATCTATCTATTTCACTCTGCTGAAGGATGTCTGATTTAAAATCAGGTCCATTGTGACTGCCAGCATTCCATAATAACATCAACATCTTGAATACCTTTGACTTTAATGATTATTTTTAATATTGTCAGAAACTGCTTAATAAAATTGATATAAATTATAAAATATGCTAGGAACGAGAGACAGAAAAAAACTATACACTCAGTGTTAATCTGAGCTAATAATAAAGTTATATAAATACAGTAGTGGCTGTGAGTCTATCAAACAGTATTTTTTTATGTCATAATAAAGTGTAGTTTTGGATTTACAGCTTCCATAGGACAGGCAGGTTTGGGGACACATTAAGTGTCCTCATAGGTTTCTTGGTGCCCCAGTACATCTGGAAATCTCTCCTATAGATAAACATTGTCCCTTCCTTATTGCTGTGTTGTCCATCTTACCTGAATCATCTGAGTCATGTTTTACCCAATATGCTTCATTCAAGAAACTGTTTTCTTCCATGACCAGACAAGAAACATAGCATCCATATTCAAAAAGTCCAAGGAAAATCAAGTAGCACAAGCATATGAATGCCTGAGTAAGGTGAGCTGGGGCCTGCTGTGCTCCTGGATCAGCCTGGGGGGCCCTCTCAGCTCTGTAGGTCTGTGGGTCATCGCTGCTCACCTCCACTGGGGTCAGACTGACATGAGTGGGGTCATATCCCACTGTTCTGCTATAGGATTTACAGTGGCTTTAAAGGTTCCCATGCCTGTGCCCTAAATCCAACTCACTTCCTGAAGCCTCAACCCTTTGCAGCTTTATTTTACTTCAGTATATATTTCTATTTACAGACCAATGTAGTTTCTGGAGGGACAGTATGTAGTTTTTTGTCCTTTGTCATTTTGGATTAGAGATTACCTTTTATATGTCCTCTATATTCCCATTCTAATGTTTGTGATAGCTTCACTGGAGAACTCATGCAAAATGTCAAGATCAGTGTAATACATCTTAACCTGTAAATTTTTTACTTAAACTGTCAATTATTTAGGATGCACAGTCCTGTTGTTAAATAGATAGCAAGAACTTAAAACTATTTTTCCTGCTAATTAGCTTGTAAAATCTATTTAGCAACAAGGTGTAATTTAATAAAAATGGAAGAACATGAGCAATAAGCTCTTTTTAGAGCTTTTTTTAAAATCATATGATTAAAAGCTTATTGAAACGGTCTTTGATGCAAAAAGGCAAATAATATGTTTGAATACAAAATAAGACTGTATTAAATGTATATATATTAAATGTTTGCCTTGTAATAGTTTAAGTATAGTTTAATATGAGACTGCATTCACATTCTTACCAAACAGGAAAATGTGTTTTAATATGGTTCACTTTTGCTCACTTATCTCAGGAATTATTAATAAAATAAACAACTTAATTAAATAACATCTTGTTCATTACTTAGACCTAACACAGCAGGATTGAAATTAATAATGCAAATTTTAAAAAAAAAAAACATCATAAAGAGAATAAACTGCACCATTTGAAAACATGTCCAGTAAAATAACCTGCTCAGTACATTCAGATCAATACAATATGAGTGCTTTTTGGAACAGCACCTCATTGGTAAGAGGTGCACTGTGTTAGCAGAATCAGTGGTGTAGGGGGGAGGGGCAGCTCCACCAGGGGAATACCAAGATGTTCTCAGGCCAGCCAAGAAATATAATCTTTCTAGCATGTCCATGTCCTGGGTCTGCCCCGAGGTCTCCTCCTAGTTGAACATGCCTGAAACACCTCCTTAGGGATCAATCCAGCAGGCATCTTAGATAGATGCCTGAACCACCTCAACTGGCTCCTTCCAATGCAGAGGAGCAGCAGCTCTACTTTGAGCCCCTCCCAAACGTCCTCACTTCTCATCTCTAAGGTTGAGCCCAGACACACTGCAGAGTAAACTAATTTCTGCTGCTTATATCTGCAATCTCATTCTTTCGGTCACTACCCAAAGCTTGTGATCATAAGTGAGGGTAGGAATGTAGATCGACTGGTAAATCAAAAGCTTCACCCTCCAGCTCAGCTGCCTCTTCACCACGAAAGAATGATACAATGTACATATTGCTGCCAATACTGCACCACAACAGAGTTTTGTCAATCTCCCACTAGTGAACAAGACTCTGAGATACTTAAACTCCTCCTCCTGAGGCAGCAACTCATCCCCCTCAAGGAGAGGGCAATCCACCCTCTTCTGGTCAAGAACCATGGCCTCAGATTTGGAAGTGCTGATATTCATTCTGGCTGCTTCACACCCAGCTGCAAACTTCCCCAATGCATGCTGCAGATCACCAGCTGATGACGGCAACAGGACCATGTCATCTGCAAAAAACAGAGATGCGATCTTGACGCCCCCGAACCGGACCCCCTCTGCCCCTTCTCTACGCCTAGAAATTCTGTTCATAAAACTGCTGGAAATGTTAACCAAGCTCTCGCTCTGTTTATACAGGGACCTGATGGTCTACAGCAATGGACCCCATACCCCATACTCCTGAAGCACCCCCCACAGGTCCCCCAGAGGGACACGATCATATGCCCTTACCAAGTCCACAAAACACATGTAAATTAATTGGGTTGAACTCCCATGAACCTTCCAATAATCTTGTGATGGTGACGAGCTGGTCCAATGTTCTGTGGCCAGGACTGAATCCACATTTTTCCTCCTGAATCCGAGGTTCAACCTAGCATAGACTTTACCAGGGAGGTTGAGTGTGATACCCCTGTAGTCAGGACACATCCTCCAGTCCCCTTTCTTAAAGACTGGTCTGCCAATCCAGAGGCACTGTCCACAATGTCCATGCAATGTTGAAGAGGCATGTCAGCCAAGACAGCCCAAAAACTTTAAGAACTTTCAAGAACTCAGGTTGAATGTCATCCACCCCTGGAGCATTACCACCAAAGAGTTTTTTGACTACTTCAGTAACCTCAGCCCTAGAGATGGGCAAGCCCTCTCTGAGTCTTCCAGCTCTACTTCCTCCAAGGGGGGGTTCGGGGAATGCTGATAGGCACTAACAATCTTACAGCCACAGCTCCAAACTGCTGCCTCGCAATGGAGTCCTATAACATGGGCCATTCAGGCTCAATGTCCACTGACTCCCTCACGGTGCAAGGGAAGTTCTGCTGAAGGTGTGAGTTAAAGATCTCCTGGACATGGGCCTCCACCAGATGCTCCCAGCACATCCTCACTATGTGTTTGGGTCTACCAGGTCTATCTGACATCTTCCCCTGACATCGGATCCAAATCACCACCACACGTGATCAGTTGACTGCCCAGCTCCTCTCATCACCTGAGTGTCCTAAACATGCAGATACAGATCCAATGATACAATTATAAAATCGATCACTGAACTGTGGCCTAGGGTGCTCTGATGTCAAGTGCACTTATGAACACCCGTATGTTCATACAAGATGTTCGTTATGGACAAACTGGTTAGCACAGAAGTCCAATAACTGATCAACGCTCAGATTTTGATTAGGCAGGCCATTCCTCCCAATCACACCCTTCCAGGTTTCATTGTCGTTTATCCATGTGACTGTTTAAGTCCCACAGCAGAACAATGGAGTCCTCAGAAGGGGCACCTTCCTGCACCCTCTCCAAGGTCAACAAGTAGGTCAGATACTCTGGACTGGTACACACAGACAACAGTCATCCCCCATCCCCCAATTCAGAGTTGAAGGGAGGCAACCCTCTTGTTCACTGGGGTGAATTCCAATATACTGGCACCAAACCGAGGGGCTAGAAGTAGACCCACCGCTGCCCAGCGATTCTCCCCGTGTGCAACTCCAGTTGGAGTGGAATAGAGTCCAACCCCTCTCTAGGAGTTTGGTTCCAGAGCTTGAGCCATGGTTTGAGGTGAGCCTGACTATATCTAGTCAGTATCTCTCTACCTCCCTCACCAGCTCAGGCTTCTTTCCCACCAGAGAAGTTACGTTCCATGTGCCAAGGCCCAGTTTTGTGAGTCAACGATCAGATTATTGCAGCCCCTGCCTTTGACTGTCACCCGATCCACATTGCACCCAACCCCACGGTTCCACCTGCATGTTCTAATCATCACAGGGGTTTATGTGTGTAGTCTGGCTGCTCACTTAGGACCAATTTGCCTTGGGAAACCCTACCAGGGGCAAACCTCTCCACCATGATAGGGTGGTGATTAAACACACATCACTCAATCACTGCATAGGAAACTTATAAATATTATAAAAATTGATGGAGTTATGAAAAATACATGCGTAATTCATTATTTAATGTAACAACAATATTGTTGAGTTTTGAATGCATGTTTTATCTATAAAATGAATGAGACATTTCATTTTGTAGCAAGCATTATTTTCAGATTTGTCCCTTTGGAATGTATTTATGTAATGCTTTTAAAGCAATTACCAAACATACTTTCATATCCAAATAACTGCAATGTTAAAACAGTATTGTTTTACCAAAGCTGTCTGAAATACCAAGTCAGTGTTAGAAAGGGCATTCCCTGGTTTAAATAAAATAGGCTAATGCAAAAGATAATGTATAAAGATATTAAAGTATTCAAAATATATAGTATACTAGCTTATAGTGTTATCGACTCCTTGTTGAATACATTCAGACTTCACAAAGTTTCACATCAGGCACATAGCCATGTAGTAAAATAAGGGGTTTCAACCCCCCACCCTGAAACCCGATCAGGCACAGAGTGAGTGGTCCATATGAAAAAGGAAAAAAAAAATTCATATAAGGCTATCGAGCATTTTTCTTTATATATATAATATATATAAATGATATATATTATATATATAATTATATAATATACAATTATATATAATTATATATAACAACACATGATGTTTTTCACAAGTTTACTACAAGGCACCTGGGAATAACAGCAATTTAGCTGTTGACCATGTAAAATCACATAGCAAGGATAACGCAAGTTGAGGCGCATAGTGTACAGAAGTCACCAAATGTCTGCAGAGTCAATAGGTACAGACCTCCAAAGTTAATGTGGCCTTCAGATTAGCTCAAGAACGTGCAAAGAGAACTTCATGGAATGGGTTTCCATAGCTGAGCAGCTGCATCCAAGCGTTACATCACCAAGTGTAATCAAAGCATTGGATACAGTGGTGTAAAGCAGTGGAGATGTGTTCCCTGGAGTGACGAATCACGCTTCCCTGTCTGGCAATCTGATGGACAAGTCTGGGTTTGGCGGTACTTGCCTGACTGCATTGTACAAGTGTAAAGTTGGATAGATGGGGGATTATTGTGTGGGGTAGTTTTTCAGGGACTGGGCTTGGGCACTTAGTTCCAGTGAAAGGAACTCTTAATGATGCAGCATTCAAAGCCATTTTGGACAATTTCATGCTCCCAACTTTGTGGGAACAGATTGGGGATCGTCCCTTCTTGTTCCAACATGACTATGCATCAGTGCACAAAGCAAGGTCCATAAGGACATGGATGAGCGAATTTGGTCTGGAGGAACTTGACTGGCCTGCACAGAGCTCTGACCTCAACCCGTTAGAACACCTTTGGGATGAATTAGAACGTGCCAGGCCTTCTCATCCAACATCACTGCCTGCTCTCCTGGAAGCATGATCAAAAATTCCCATAAACACACTCCTATACTTTGTGGACAGCTTTCCTAGAAGAGTTGTAGCTGTTATAGCTGCAAAGGGTGGGCCAAAAACATGTTAAAACCTATGTGTTAAGAATGGGATGTCATTAAAGTTCATGTATGTGTAAAGGCAGGTGTCCCGATACGTTTGGCAATATAGTGTGTATGATGCCTCCACGTTCAGTTGGTTTAATTAGACATGAAAATTCATGTTATATTCTCAGAACACAAACTAAATGTATCAACTGAAAAAGGATATTTCCTTTTCAAAATACTCATTCTAGTTGTGTGGAACCACTGTCCATGATTCCATTGAGTTCATTCAAAGAATTATGCATAAAAAGTAATACTGACAAAACATTCACATAATATGCATTACACATCAACGTAGAACTTATGTTTGACAAAACATGAATGTGGTTAGTCTTTTATATGAATAAAGGACATATATGACTAATGGTGGATACATTTAACGTCGATTGTACATGAATATAGGACAACCAACATACCATAGGAATATATGTTTGATGGTACATTAATTTCATATGTATTTTACATCAATAAAAGACATATATGTCTAATGACAGATTAAGCTAATATTGGTTGTATATTTATTTTGAGTGTCATATTAAAAGCTTATATGATTTGGGTTAAACGCATATAACAGTCACATGTTATTTTTAAGAAACTTTTCCACGTGGGGGTAGATTGGGGTGGACCCCTGGACAGGATACCATGCTTAACATACTGGAAATCTATAGTACTTAATCACTAGAAAGGAGTCATAAAATATAATATACTTCTCAGGAGTATGTTTTGCATAGTCATTTATTATTAATAGATTTCCACTGCATTTTTCTTTTATTGAGCCTTTCAAAGTATGTGGATCCTTTATGCTGTCCATGAATCATTCCACAGATATGTTTTGAACATCAAACTATAAATAGACTAAAGGTGTCTTTAAAAGGGTTAAATGGCTAGTTGACTGAAAACTGAAACAAGGATGGCCTGTGGCATCCTCATCATGAAAGACTAAAATCAAGCTGGCTATTATATTTATATTATTTTATTTCTTTTGTACCAGTAATTAATGTAATGATTATAAATTCTGTACGATGCCCTCTGTTTATATGCTTACCTTGATAAAATATATAATCCAGCATTTGGTTTGGTAAGAACTTCTGTCTGTCCTATTAATTTGCAAATAAATGCAAAAACAAGGAGGAATGTGACAATTAATAATTGCGGAAAAAATGCACTAGGGGAAAATAGAAAGAATTTGAGAGGAATGAAAGAAAGGCTGTTAACTAGGAGGTCATAAATCCAAAAGCTACATGTGAGATGCTGCCATATAATCATAAGCAACAGTCAATGAGCGCCACCATGTGGGAATTTCTATGCTTGCTACTTGAAAAAGCTACACAAAATTAGGAAAGCTGTTGATATGTCAGTTAATTAAAACATCCTACAAAGATACTGTATATAATAGGGCAGAAGGATCTAGCATTTCAAAACCACATTGTCTGAATAATAATATCCATCAGTAGCACTTTCTTTGAAGTATGATGTTCATCCATTTCATTTCATTTTTAATTTAATCTATTTTCCATCCATTTTCCACTTATTCACGACAGGGTTATCTTGGAGCCTTGGAGCTTTTCTCAGGAAACGCAAGCAGAAGACACCCGGGACAGGATGGCCGCCTGTTTCTGGACAAATATTAACATGGTATGTGCAAAGGTGTTAGGCTTAACGCAAACAGAAGGAGAAAACATCTTGTCACTATCACACCCTACTTAAGGTGCAGTCAAGGCCATCATAGGGTACCAGTGAGCAGCCAGAAGCAGTAGTCTTCTAGACTTACAGCTCTAGATTCCACCTAATCTAGTGGCTATCAACCTTTTCCTTATTGAAAGACTCCCTGTATCCAGGAAAACATGCTTGGGCCATCTTACATAGGTTATGAGAATGTTTCTCTTATATGTTTTCCGCAATGATGATAAAAATTGCCTATGTTTATTAACATAGACATTTTAATTTAGTTACATTAAATTAAGTTTCTTTTGAACATGACTCAAACAAGGTTTCACTCCATGTGCAGCAACCTTGATTTTTCCTGTTTATCATATTCCTTCCAAAACAGAAGGCGAATCTTTAAGAACAAAAAAAAAAAATCGAATCTAAAACCTATTTGGCAAATGGCTCGAGAACCAGAAGCATGGCAACCATTAAACATGCATTTAATAACTGAAAAGACCCTAAAAAAAATAAAATTAATATTGCAAATTATATGTTTTGCTTTTAAACAATAGAAGCTCTGCAATGGTGCAGTGGTTAGAACTATTGCCTCACACTTTGGGTACCAGGGTTTGAAGCACTACCCTGGCTCTGTGTGTGGAGTTTGCATGTGCTCCTCATGTCTTCATGGGGATTTCTCTGGGTTTTCTGATTGCCCCCCACAATCCAAAAACACACTAAGGTGAATTTGAGTTATCAAATTATCCATAGTTATGAATGGTGAGTGTGCCCTGCAAGGGGTTGGTGTCCCGTCCTGGGTTATTTCCTGCCTGATGTCTGTAGCTTCCAGAAGAGGCTCTGGACGACAGTGACCCTGAATAGGGCACCCGTATATATCCTTTACAAGTCAGGTCGTGCGCTCCCAATTATTTAGGGTGGTGGCAGAAGCACCATTTAATTGTGCAGCAGATAACTCTAACAAAACTATAAAAACACTGTGGTCTGGGTCCTTCCATCTTGAGACTAATAAAAGTTTTGCAACCACAGAAGATAAAGAAATTGCCTGTTGTTGAAAAAGGGGAAAAGGGGAGAGAAATTCCAATGTAATTGTAATTGAGGAGAACAAGGGACAGTTATGCCAAGTATATCAACAAGAAAGGAACACAATTCCAAGAAAGGAATTCCAAGAATCTGTGGAAAAATGTCCCCAGAGCTTCAAATGGGCACAATTTACATAGATTGTCTGATTCAAGAGCCAGAGTATGTCCTATTCACAAATATGAACTGGATGTATTGGTGGTTAGGGTTTTTAGAAGTACGTTTGACATTTTTTAAAAAAGTATGACAGGACAACTGAGTGGATGAAGTCATCCTATCTTCAGACATTAGAAAAGCCTTACTAATTGCTACAGGACCTCTTAGGTGTGTTTACCTGGGCTGTTTGGTTCCGACAGTGATATGGGCTGGCGGTATTTATGTTTTGTCTGCAATCGTCTGGACTCTCCTGTCCCTCGTCTATCAGCCTGGTGCTGGACTTTTCCAGTATTCCGCAGAGGAGCTTCTCCAGCTCTGTTTTCACTTGTTGCAGCCTCCACTGGCAGAGTTGCTCCTCCATCCAGCCATTACTTTCCTGCCTCGTAGAAGGTACATTCATCGGGAATCTTGCTGGCATTTTCACTCTGACATCTCCAAACCGATAAAATCCTATTGGTCCACCTCTCGACGCACTCAACGCAACACCGACCGGGTTGTAAACCACGGGGTATTAGCCAGCCTAGCCAGGTCGGCTAACAACTCTGACAACCATGACAACATCCCTGTCAACTTCGGATTATTAAACATCCACTCGCTTACGAGCAAGGGGCATCTCATCCAGGATCTCCTCATCGACCGTAAGTTAGATCTTCTGTGTTTGACTGAGACTTGGCAACAACCTAATGACTTTTCACAACTCAATGAGGCTACTATTCCAGGGTTTGCTTACATCTCGCAGCCTTGTGGCTCTGGCCGTGGAGGAGGTCTCACGATAATCTATCGTGAGAAGTGGAAAGTCTAACCGATGACTGTTCCTGCCTACAACTCCTTTGAATCAACCGTGTGTCAAATTTCTGGTCCTATTTCCGCCGTT
This sequence comes from Cryptomyrus ogoouensis, assembly GCA_025773925.1. Taxonomy (NCBI): domain Eukaryota; kingdom Metazoa; phylum Chordata; class Actinopteri; order Osteoglossiformes; family Mormyridae; genus Cryptomyrus; species Cryptomyrus ogoouensis. The sequence goes on from JAOYFF010000116.1 coordinate 22,589,183, forward strand.
ATTGCCTCTGTCTACCGCCCCCCTAAATCCAACTTGGACTTTCTAAATGACTTTGCTGATTTTCTTACGTACTTATCTACTCTCTCACCCAATACAATACTGCTGGGTGATTCTAATATACACATGGACAATATACACATTCTCTCACTAAAGAGAGAATCTTGTCTGGAGAGTTTTGTTTTTCAGCAGCATATTAATTTTCCTACTCATGGAAAAGGTCACATTTTGGATTTAGTTTGTTGCTCTGGTCTCATCTCTTTCAATTGTACAGCTGATGTTTTGTCTATAACTGATCATTTTTTTTGTTTCATTTAATATTAATCTTACTCTTTCTATAACTAAGTTTCCACGAATCATCTCGTATCGTAATATTAAGCAAATTAATACAGATACTCTTTCCGATGTTATTGATAGTTTATTGAATATACATAATTTATCCACCCCTGATGATCTGGTTTTTCACTATAACAATAGTCTCAATACCGTTCTGAACTCTTTAGCTTCTATGAAAACCAGGTCTGTTTCCTTTTCTGTTTCTGCACCCTGGTTTATCTCTGAATTAAGGCTTCTTAAAGCCAAAGGTTGACAACTTGATTGTCTATGTGACGCCCGGACACCAGAAAGGAGGCAGACCCCATAATGCAGGAGAAGGGTTTATTGGAACGTAAGCCGAGTTCGCCAAAAGCCAAAAGGAAAACGGGTAGTTCAGTAGAGTGAGGAGAGTCGAAAGCCGGTGACTTCAGTCCTACAGGCAAAGACAGGATGCAGAGACTAAGGGAGGGGAGAGAGGACGAAGGCAGACCAGGGATGCAGGGCAGGACAGGCAAGCAGGGCAGGCAGGACCAGGCAGGGAGGCAGGGTTGACCAGGGCAGCAGGGCGGGCAGGACAGCAAGTTACGACGAGGCAGGTGCAATGGATGTGAAAATCCGTGTTAAAGAAAAGGAAAAAAACTTATAGTTCAGGTGCATTCTAATGTGTTTTTCATATCTGAAAAGAGACACTTTGAAATGAGATTATAAAATATTTTGTTATTCCTCCAGATTCATTATTGCTTAATTAATATTTACTCTGCGATATCTGTAATCGATTATTCCAGCGGAGTAACGTGTTCTGATTGATTGCTCTTGTCTTCCGGAACCCGCCTGTAGGGGGCTCGTGTTGCCGACGGCTCGTTCATTACAGTTTGAACCTGAAGCCAGCAACACTGTCTCTCGTTCAGTTCTTTATATTTCCCCTTACAGGTGAGGAAAACTGTTGTATATGTATGGTTCAATTGTGTAAAGATGCTCCTAATATTACAAGGGACAGTTTACTGTGTTTGGAGTAACTTTAGCGGTTGAATTTAATTAGTTAAACTTGGACGTGTTTGTACTGATGTAGCATGCTAGCTAGCGAGAATAATATGCACGTACCTGGCGCTACTCGGTAAGAAAGCGGGTGTCGCGTATGTTCTTTTTGGAGTATGTTTAAGCTTAAAGGATATCGTGTGTATTAAATGTGCATATGCTTAACTGATATGTGTGATAAAGTTATAATAAGAGTTAAGTGTATTCAAAGTAAAAGTGCCTTATTTTTCTAACTGTAGTTTCTTAAAGAGGTAATACACAATTGAGTTACAGTTATTCAAGAGATGTGTATGTTGTGCATGTTGTGTATTGGTGAAATATAATGCATCCATACATTCATTGTAAGTTTGATGAACATGTAATGTTGCGATTTGTTCATTACAGTTTGAACCTGAAGCCAGCAACACTGTCTCGTTCAGTTCTTTATATTTCCCCTTACAGGGGCGTAACACAGGCAGGGAAAAGACACAAGACAATGAAACGCTCAGTAGCTGACATTCGCATGGCAACAATACTTCGCAGCACTCTGTGGTATGATTTGGATTTAACTAGTGTATTGATTTGTGCCGATTGCTAGCAGTTGTGTTGCCCCACCCCTGTGGGCGTGACAGTACCCCCACCCTGACGGCCGCCCCCTGGAGGCCAAAGAGGGCGTCCCCAAGGTCGCGGCGCCGGTTTGGACGGATTCTGCTGATGGAACTCCGCCACCATAGCAGGGTCCAGGATGTCGGTTATGGGTACCCAAGATCTCTCTTCAGGGCTGAAGCCCTCCCAGTCCACCAGATATTGCAGTACACCCGCTCTTCTGCAGGAGTGAAGAAGTGCCCGGACCTGGTAGGCCTCCTGTACGGTAGGAGGGGGCGGAATCGCCCCAGCCGTCGGTGGGTGAGCTGGGCTATACCATACTGGCTTAAGGAGGGAAGAATACACACGTGGCAGATCCAAACGAAAGGAGTCATGACCCAACCTCCGAACAATCCTGAAGGACCCAACATAGTGCGCCGACAGCTTACGGCAGGAGGGCAGCTTGAGATTGCGGGTGGATAACCAGACCCGTTGGCCCACTCGGTAGGGTGGTGCTGGTCTTCTCGGTCTATCTGCCTGGTGCTTTTGTTTATCGGCCTGGCGAGAGAGAACTTGTGGAGGGGAATACCCCAGGATGTACTGAAACAGAGAGATGTGAGTAACAGGATTCAAGCGTGCATTCAACGCGTACTCAGCCCAGACCAAGTGTTCTTCCACTCGTCCCCCCGTCGGATTCCCACGAGATTATAGGCGCTACGTAGGTCTTAGTTAGTAAAGATCGTGGCCTTTCTTAGTTGTTCCAGCGCGGAGGGGATTAGCGGCAGGGGCTCTCTTCGTTTTACAGTGATAGCATTTAGAGACCGATAATCGATACAAGGACAGAGACCCCCGTCCTTCTTCTTAATGAAGAAAAACCCTGCGGTGATCGGGGACATGGACAGACGGATTATACCTTGAGTGAGGCCCTCTTTGACATACTTCTCCATGGCTTCTTACTCAGCGATGGAGAGGGGGTACAGGTGACCCTTGGGAAGGGGCGCTCCCTCAAGGAGGTCGATGGCATTCCCGGTGAGGAGGTAGGTTAAAAGAGAGGGCCTTGCTGCAGTCTATGTAAGAAAACTGGTCTTGTTGTTCATCGAGAGATGTACAATAATCATATTTCACATTATAAGGGCTGTATTGCTCAAACTAAATCCAGTTACTACTCTGGTATTATATGCTCAAATGAAGGAAACATCAAGTGTTTGTTTACACTATTTAACACTATCTGTATTCTGTTGAATTCTGTAATTCCTTAATGTCATTTTTTAATGAGAAAATACATAGGATCCACCAGCATCTGGGCTCACAGACCTCCTCCAGTACCTCCTCTGATATCAACCCGTTTTCACATACATTTTCTGCTTTCCAGCTTCCTACTGACTTGCACATCTCAGACCTTATTTCTAAGTCAAAATATTCTACCTGTCAATTAGATCCCCTTCTTACTGTTCTGGTTAAAGCCTGCCTCCCCTCTCTGCTTCCCCTCATCTCTGCTATTATTCACTCTTCACTTACCACTGGAATTGTTCCTATCTCTCTGCCATCACCCCAATTTTGAAAAAAAAAAACAGTTCTAGATCCTAACAACTTTAATAATTACCGACCTATTTCTAATTTACCTTACCTCTCCAAAATACTTGAAAATACAGTAGCCTCACAAATCAACTCATACCTAACTCAAAATAACATGTACGAACAATTCTAGGCTGGTTTCCACCCCCTAAATAGCACTGAAACTGCCCTTTTCAAAATCACCAATGATCTCCTCATGGTAGCTGACTCCGGTTTACTTACCATATTAATTTTACTCCTGATCTGAGTTCGGCCTTTGACACTATATCTCATTCCGTTCTTCTCAATAGATTAATTTCTATCGGTATAATTCACACTCCTTTAAACTGGTTTAAATCTTATCTCTCAGGTCTCACTCAATTTGTTGAACTTAAATCATTTACATCCCAACCCTCTCTAGTTACCACTGGTGTGCCCCGGGGATCTGTCCTGGGACCCCTTCTTTTCATTATCTATCTCATCCCCATTGGACATATTTTTCGTAAATACAACATATATTTTTATTGCTACGCAGATCATACCCAGCTCTATCTTTCTAGTAAACCCAATTCCACTCTCCCAACCTCCTCCCTTACTGATTGCATGAGTTAAAATCTTGGTTTTCTTCTAATTTCCTCAAACTTAACAGTGAAAAAACAGAATTTCTTCTAATCGGTACCAAATCAACCATTTCTAAAGCTGACAGTTTTTCAATTACAAATCGATAACTCTTGTGTCTCCCCCTCCCCTCAGGTTGAGTCCTCGATAGCACATTATCCTTTCAATCTCATATTAACAATATCACTCGGTCCGCATATTTCCATCTCCGCAATATTAATCGTCTCCGTCCTTCCCTCACCCCCCATACCACTGCTATACTTGTTCACAGTTTAGTCACTTCACGACTGGACTACTGCAATTCCCTTCTGTTTGGTCTGACCAACAAATCCCTCCATAAGCTTCAATTACTTCAAAATTCTGCTGCTCGTATTATTACTAAAACTCCTCCTATACATCATATCACCCCTGTCCTGCAGCAGCTGCACTGGCTCCCGGTACATTTACGCATTAATTTCAAAATCCTCCTCTATACGTTGAAGGCCATCCACAACCTCGCTCCTCCATACCTGTCTGATCTTATTCACATTGCTACTCCCTCTCGTTCCCTCAGGTCTTCCTCCTCTATTCATCTCATCGTCCCACCTGCCCGCCTTGTCACTATGGGGAGCAGGGCATTCTGTTGCTCTGCTCCCCGACTCTGGAACTCCTTACCAAAAGACATTAGAAATATAAATTACTTTTCACTTTTAAACTCAAAATACATCTATTTAAAAGTGCCTACTCTGTGAATTCTTTTAGCTTTTTATACTGTTTCAGTTTTTGTAATTAGTTTTTTTTATTCTGATTGTTCTTCGTTGTGTAATTCTGTACGGTGTCCTTGTGCGCTCGGAAAGGCGCCTTTAAAATAAAATGAATTATTATTATTATTATCTCAGTGTGTCCTTGTTATGTCCCGGTCTAGGGTCAGGCGCAACAAAAGGTGGAGTGAGACCACTATTTTGGTATTTGTGGTGGGTTTATTAATAGTGGGAACCACTTCAGGAGCCGACAAGGCCAAAATAACAACCAAAACACCTCTAACTGGAACCAAAACAAGATACCACTTACCTAACCCAAACAACAGAAAACAAAAGTACACAAAACTAATCTATCTCCCTGACTAATTCCAAAACAGTGAGAAAACTTAATCAAAGCAAAATGGCGTCGTGCTCCCTACTTCCCTAGCCACCCACGGAGAACCTCAATGGGTGCAGATATGTACAGAAATTTACAGAACAAAATCCACAGCAACCAAATCCAAAGAAAAGGGCTAGGCAGAAATCAATGGTCAAACAGCAAAAGGGGTCAAGCACAATAAATCATCAATCATACAGCAAATAACAAACAAAGTACAAAGCAAAAGGCCTCCTCTTCTTGGCCTGGACAGGCCTTATAAAGGAAGTGAATATGGGACATTGGAGGAAACCCGGCCAATCAAAGTAGAGGGGAAGGTGATGCAACAGTGGGCAGGGCCAGGAACAGAATGACACACCCCCACAGAAACATCCGCCCCTATAGGGAGTAACTTGTCCCTGGGGGTCGTAACAGATCCCCACATGGGGAAATTCAATTTTATAAAAATCAAAAAACTAAAATGCTAAAAGTTATGTATTTTGTTTGGTTCCTTATGGTTAAGGTTTGGGCTGGGTAGGGGTTAAGGTCGTCATTGTTGGGATTAGAGTTTTGCCCATAGAAATGAATGAGCGGTTCCCACAAAGATATGAGTACATGTGTGTGTGTGTGTCTGCATTTGTGCATGTTAGCTGCCTTTTCCGGGTCAGGTTTTCTGGCACTGCGACGGACTGGTCCTCTAGCATCCATCCTCCCCAATATGCTTCTATTGAGCCCATCTCAGTGTCCCCTCTGCTCTCGTATTTTAAGCGAAACTCACCCCAAAGGCTGATGTCATCTCCTGCCAGCTCCATTAAACTGAAAACCGATACCAGCCGGTGTGCCTCTCTCGAAGACAGGAGACAAACATGTTCATATTTCGTTTTCCTGAGCGGTGAAGACGACAACACAGGTGCGGTTATGCGGCGTAAGAATGGGGTGGAAACGCACAAGCGTGTCGCTTATCGAAAGACGTGCGTGCGGATTATAGGCCTACACTGGGCTGCTGTACCTACAGACTCTGCCAAATTGGGCCCAGCCTGATGTTGCCGTGGGCGATGAGCAGAATGAAAATTTAATTTGAGATGTATAATGTTCAAGCAAGAGAGTCTCGGGGGGGCTGCCACCCTCAGAGGTACGAGACGTGTTTCTCCTTAAAGGAAGACACGCGCGAGGCGATGGCTCGCTCTGTATGACCTGCTTTTCCGCGTTTGCGTAGACGTTTTCGTGTTATCCTCCTTCTCTGAGGTCATTCATCTGATGTCATTCTGCGGAGGTTGTTATGGAGACAGAGCCCACCATCCCTGGTCCTGTTATGCCCACTCGGCTAGACCGAAACCCCCACTGGAGGCTCAGGGTGGTGGGACAAGGCCCTGAGATGCGTCAGGAAGCTGCCAGCACTGATTGTCACAGCTGGGGTGGGTCAGCGCCGCCCCATCACCCCCGCCGGGTTCCATGTCAGATGAAGCTCATTTTCCATAGATCCTCTTTGCTTAAATATTTATAATGGTGGGTTATTTTCAACGGTGGATGGCTTCTCTGTCACGTCGCTTGTCAGCAGAGCCATAAAAAGAGGGCTAGAGGGGCATGGTTATTCCTGATGCCCCCTCCCCTGGGTACCCCCGTATTTCTGGTGATGGACGGACTGATCCTGGTTCAGGCCTAACGCCCGTGCCGGATCACGGCTGTGAGAGCTGCATGTGGCCAGCCTAGGATCCGTTACCCTTGAGCTCCTCACCATGACTGTGCATGTAAAAACATGTTAAAACCATATAATGGCATCCAGCACTGACACCAGAAGCAGTCTGGCCACTAGGTGGCATAGCGATTAAGAGCGTGTACTCATAACCCAGAGGTCATAGGGACAAACTCCAGAAGGGGTCCTCATATAGTAGCCATGAGTGAGATACAGTAAAATCTCAGTCCTTAATGAGGGTTTTACCCGCTAAATAAAAGTGTTCGAAAAATAAGTGTGAAGTATCAGGTGTGGCTGATCCTGTCCACAGCCTCTTTGGAGAGCAGACCCAGCCTGCTGTGGGCACCATGATGAGGAGGTTATCGCGGCCCCGCACGCCCGGCCATGAAAGCGAACACCCCCAGATCGCAGAGAGTCTGTGTACACAGGCGTGCTTCAGGAAACACCACCGTGAGACTGCAGGAATGTGGGGTTATGGGCAAGGTCTTTCTGAGCAGGGATCGCCTTTGGTGTTGGAATACATCCCTATTTGTTTTCATCAGGAATGATGTTGATGCTCTCTGGGCTCAGCCCAGCTGACAGTACAGAAAGGAAAACAAGCTGACTCCCTTCTGGAGCTGGGGGTGGGGGGAGGATCACGAGGTCTGATAAATCAATTCGCAAGGCGTGCCCCACAGCACCCGCCCAGACTGAGTGCAGGCCACTTCATCATTTATTCATTTCAGTCAGGCACAGAGGAGGCAGCCTCTCAGGGCCCTTCTGCAGCCACGTGCCCCTTGGATAAAAGGATACAGAAGCTTCTGTTCTGTTAAACATTTGACGATTTTCCGTTTACAGTAAATCCCTTAGCTAAGGAACACAATACGTATTATTTCCTATATTTAAGTCTGTATTATAGGTGAAATTCAAACATGAAAGCTGTAGATTGTAGCCATGTAGTATTAACATGGTGACGGTAACCATGGAGATGCTAACTTCCAGCGGCCTTGCTGAATGATGCTGAGCTCTTCGTGAAGGTAGAAGGTGCCAGCGGTCACATGCGGCTGCGGCCTTGATGGCCGTGTGATGTCATTGGGTGTTGACATTGCTGGGCATCGGTCCGCCTCCCTCAGTCGCGGTTCGCTGCAGGTGAACTCTGGTCACGCCATCGCCGTGGCCCCGCACACTCGCCCGGGGTCTCGCTGGCTCTCCCGTCTCCGCCCCCTGGCTGCAGCGTGTCCAATTCTCTATCGAGCTGCCTGGAATGCAGTAACCATGGCAACCATACACACACCGCTTTGTCCCTGTAGTGTCTCATAACGGCCGCCTTATGCTGCCTTCCTGTCCTACACATGTGTGGGATACGGGGCCATCCGTACGTACGGCTCCCAGGGGGTCCTGGGAGTTCCAGCCAGGGGGGGGGGCTCCTTTTCCTGTTAATCCGCATCCTCGCTGGCCGGCACAACAATGAAGACTGCCCCCATGCCTTTCCCCCATCGCTGTTTCCATTCATTTATTCTCTCTCGCTTTCCTTCCCTTTCCTTGCACTCCTGCTGTCTTTCCGCCCTGACATGCAGCCCCCCTCGTATTTAATAGGCTTTCTTACGTCTGGCAGAAGTCGCTCTCATCCTCCCACTGCCACTTAGATTAATCAATAGTCTCAGGCTCGTGATCCCATTAACATGGCAAAGGAAATGAGAGAATGAAAGGGGTTATTCAGCTGTCTATCCCCGCATCTCAGCCCCCCCACCCCCCGCATGCGCACGCGCTTGCCATGCGGCCAGCCTGCGTCTGAGCCGGAGGCGGCGTTGAGCTTATAGGGCGGGAATCATCCGCACGTCTCCCGATTCGCTCGCCTCCCCAGATGAAACCTGTTACTCACGGCACTTTCAACTAAAAACACAAACAGTACAGGGGAAACCTGACCCAGAATGACAGATCTAAGATTTAATTACATTTTAGTTAATTTTTCATTGAGACGGAAATGAGCTCTGGAAATGCCTCCCCGTTAGATTGTCTGAAGGTGCATTATGGGGTTTGTCTCGAGGTGAGACCCTCTGTCCAATTACTTGCCATCTACTGAAATATGGCAGGACAGTACAACGAACAGGACAGCCTCCGGGTGGCAGTATTGCTCCTGGTGCCAGGATTAAATGGATGCACCATGCAATACACTCTGCTTCAGCGCCCTGGACTGGTATCAAGCAGGAAGTGATGTGTGTTTCCTTGTGTGGTGTGTGGTATGTCGTGTGCTTAAATGTTTCAGAACCTTCTAATGGACTGGGTTTCCACTCAGGCCCGGCGGCGCATAACACGTAGGCGCGTTATTTTCCGGATGGCCCAAGGGAGGCAGTGTCACGCAAACGGCCTCATACACCTGCGGAGAATGACATCGTCGGGGTAAATGAGCAGCATTGACGCCCCCCACCCCCTTTGACTAATCGTGAAATAACCACAGAGAAAATACTGGAAGCCAGGGGCCAAAAAGATGCACTTACTGTAGTGTGCGATGCGTTTAGCTGAAACACGATGCCGTAAGAGAGCGTATTTAATGGGGCTCCTGTCAGAACAAAGGCACGGAAACCGGGTTTGATATAATATCTAAAAAAGCGCCGGCCGGCCTCCCCCAGCCTACATCGTTCACAGCTGCTCTCGTGGGTCTCTGGCGTCTGGGATAAAGCACTTTGGACTGGTCTGAACGCGGTGGCACAGCGGAGGAGGGATTAATGACTGCATGTTCTTTTTCGTATGTTCTGTTTCTGTACTTTTACATTTATTTGCACTGTGTTTACTTGTGAGCACAATGTGTGCCTGTCTCTACACTTTCTTTTGCACTTTATGTATGTTTGTTACATACCTTGTTGCTGTATGTACCAGTATTTCCTCTTGAGATCAATACATTTCATATTATCTTACCTTAAATCCTCAGGAGAGCCTTATAACCAATACAATGCGGAGTACCAGGACGCTAATGAATGCGTTATTCAATGATTAGTATGATTAATTGAATTTTCGGAGTCCGTCCTGTGATGGGAGGAGTCTCAGCACCTCTATGTACCAGTTGGGGGCATCAGAGAGCAGCAGCTGGGTGTGCTTGGCTCTCAGGGTCCCCAGGGAGATCAGGGTTTCCTTCAGGGTGAGGAGTTGCTGGTGTGCTGGAAGCCGCCGTTTGGACAGTGACCCTCTCACCTAGTGCTACACGTGTAAATCTCCCACCGCCTGAAAGGCAGCTGTGAAAACTACAGGATCACCGCATTCAACAGCTCAGGTCGTTGCCGCTAAGAGCAGGCTGTAGAAATACCCCAAGAAAATTCTATTTCCGAAAGGAGATTCGGGGTTGGCTGTGTGGAAATGATAGCCAGCGAGGAGCTGGTCAATTGTCTCTGGTGGAACTAATGAGGCAGGCATGGGGGGAGCACGTGGAAGGGCGAGGCTGGCGCTACATCGCTGCGTAATTGATAGCTGAGGTACAGGCTGTGCCCAGAGCTGCAGCCCCAATTCCCCACAGTGCGGCGTTTATATTCAGCTGCTAAGCCTGCGCTTTTAGCAACAGTGACATACAGTGCAGGTTAAGCGGCTCGCTCAAGGCTACAGCAGCATGAACCTCTCGGGACTCAAACAGGCTACATTCCGGAGGCTGCTTCCTTAACCGGCACGCCACCTGCTGACTGCTACAGCGCAAGTTCAGGAGCAGAAAGCCTGACCCATGGAATATAAGGATGCACAGTGTTTGAGGACTGTCCTTGCTGGGCTTATCATTACCCTTCCCCCCCCCCCACCTCAGGCAGTGATCGTTTAATTAAATTAAAGTCTTTCCACTGTTTACTTCTGCACACACTTAAGCGCTCGGTCAGCCTAATCAGGCACGGATCGATAGTCGGAAGAGGTAGGCCAGTCTCATGTGTCTGACAGGTTGAGGAACGATCGAATCGGTGCCTCATGACCGCTGTCAGCACGCCATCCCTCTGTCCCCATGCCGTCCGTATAAACAGGGCCTGATTATCCTTGGTGTGCTGACGAGCTCTGCGGCTGATGACTGGCTGGCGCTCACACTGGCCGGTAATTATCAGTCCCCAGTGGGGCAGCTTCAATTGTCACTTGCTCTGTAGTGTCACCCCGAGACCTGGAACCACACCCGTCATCACCCCCCCTCTGAGCCCGTGTGGGCATGCCGGACTCGTGGTGGGGGTCGATCGCGACTCTGTCCCCGTTATTTACTTCTCCCCACGGCTGCTCCCGCCATGCCTCTAAAGCCACTTCCAGGGATTAAGGTTTTATCCAGGACCGGATTGTGCCGGTGGATCTGATACCGACCCAGTCCAAGCGCTTTCATCAATGAATATGGTCGAAGACAGCTGCTTGGGCTCCCCACCCTTCGGGATTTTTCCTTCGTCTCTTGGGGGAGCTGTTCCAGAAGCCCCACACCTGATTATCCCATTTTGGAAATAGAGGTGTGGTGAGTTCAGAGGCAACACCTTAAACTGGTCAGCAGAATATCGAGGTCTCAGGGACGGCACATGAGGACAGGGCATGGGGACAGGGCATAGGGACAGAGTGTGGGCACAGGGCATAGGGACAGAGCGTGGGCACAGGGCATAGGGACAGAGCATGGGGAGAGAGCATGGGGACAGGACATAGGGACAGAGTGTGGGGAGAGGGCATGGGGACAGGGCATAGGGACAGTGTGTGGGGACAGAGCATGGGGACAGGACATAGGGACAGAGCGTGGGGAGAGGGCATGGGGACAGTGTGTGGGGACAGGGCATGGGGACAGCGTGTGGGGACAGGGTGTGGGGACAGAGCGTGGGGAGAGGGCATGGGGACAGCGTGTGGGGACAGGGTGTGGGGACAGGGCATGGATAGAGTGCATCGGGACAGCATGTAGGGACAGCTCTGTGTCTGCATGATTCCTAGAGACGGGTCTGCATCGTCCTCTGAAGTCACCGGCTCTCCTCATCATTGTGTCACTCTTCAGATCTCCTCACCATTCCCCTAGACAGGGATGTAGAGAGCGGACAGGAATGTGAGGCTTCTTATTAGTGAGTGTTAATATAGGGGAACGCAGGTCATGCCCCTCGATCCCAACTCCCACCCCCTCCAACTTGCGGTCACTGGTATCTACCATGGGTCAGTCGGCCCTGAAGGCGCCTCTGCCTGGCAGCCCGCCTGGTCTCCGTGCCCTGGAGTCATTGCTATTTCCGGCAGCTTGGTTTGTAAAGATGTCCGGTATGAGCTGTCCCACGCACCGGCCGACTGACAGAACGCCTCCCCCCCACGTGACGGGCCCGGTTATCCGCAGACCGCCCTCACTCTTGTGCCCCCGCCTGCCCCAAACTTCATGCAGAAGTGTTTGTGCTGCCGATCCATACGGCAGACGGTGTGTGTGGGGGGGTGTCAAACGATGGCAATGGATAGCTCTCCAGAGTAATGACACATTGTGAACCCCCCCCCCCCCATTCCCCATCACCGCCAACGCCTGAAATTCAACCGGATCCGAATTTACGCCTCCGCTGTGCGTGTTTTGGTGTTGATTGCAGGAAATTATTGCAATGACCGTGAGTCAAACGTGACACAGATCATTATTCAGCGGCACAATCAGGCACATTATCCCAGGGGTGGGAGGGGGGCGGATCCTGGCACTGCTGTTTAATGCTCCTGTTCTGCATGGCTCCTTCACTCCACTATGACCCAGGATGTGCTGCCTAATTGTACCAGTGTTTATGTCTCGTCCTTGAGACATTGGATCACATGGCCCCCACCACCACTCCCCCCCCCTGTTCTAAGATCGATGCTTCACCCTGGTTGGTGCAACGCAACTCATGCACGCATTACATCTGGCATCGAGGTCACGGGCAGCGGGTGAGCTGACTTACATCTCCGTGTGTGGATGAGCACAAGCGTGTGCCGTCAGCATAGGAAGGAGGGATTTAAAAAGAGAAAGAGGTGTTATGGCTGCCTTTCGGACAGGCTCTTTGCTCCACCTTGGACACAAGCTGCTGAGTGCGGAGCGTTGATCAAAGATGTGCGCCCCCTAGAGGCACCGGTCAGCATCACAAAAGAATGAAGTCTGGCCCCAGCCAGGTGGTACAGCGGGGAGAAAGAGCCCATCTCCCTCCCTCAGAAGTAGGTGGGAATGGCAGCCTCTCTCACCCTCCCATTAAACCCCTTCTGCATGCCGCTCCAAGTCCGAGTTTGCAAACAAAGTCTGCTGGCAGCCAGACCTTCAACCTACCCCACTCAGACACCTTTTTCCAAACGCTCCTCGGCTGGGGGGGGTGCACTGAGTCCAGCAGAAAGGACAAGTGTACCTTTCCCATCCTGTTTGGGAAAATGATCACGGCTTCTCCACGTTTCCGTGTGCTATAACCGTACCAAGCAATCCTCAAAAGGAAGCCCTCAAAGAACGGAGAGGGCGAGAGGCCTAGCTGGCTTATTCATCGTTTCTCTTTGTATCTTCAGAAGCCCCAAAATTTTGCCCTATTATAGGTTTGTAAGCTGAATCCTAAGATTTATCTACATCACCATCTCTCTGGCTATTAAATTGCTAATGATCATGAATCGAGCAAAACTGGCGTTATATTTCATGCAAATCCTTCTAAACAACTACAGAAAGGCAGGCCTGAGAAATTAGAGCCGACAAAATAATTATGGTTATTAGATTCATTTAAAAGATGAAATCCCTCCTCTTAGCCTGTGCTGTTTATGCACAGAGCCCAATGAATAATTTATTTAGTGAGATGTTGCTCAGATATCGCACACATTTCATAAAGCTCCCCGTCTGTGTGAGCAGTGTGGAGGAATGAAGGTCCTTCCAAAAGTTCAGGAGAAGGCCTTGCTGAAGTTCAGGCCACCCCTGCCTGTTAACCTTGTCTTGCCCCCCCGGGGGCCGGGTGATCCCTGTAACACGGACACGCGTGAACATGCGTGCGAACGCGCTTGGAAGCTCACGGCTTCCACCTGTGTGGTAATTACGATATTTAAGGGTGCGTTTCAGGCTGCGGCAGTGCGCATAATTGCCGTGACCATAACGAGATGGGACAGGTCTTCACAGATGGACTCGCCTGCATCATCTGGCTCCTAGAGCGTCCGGGATGGGGAAGCTCCCCGCAGGAGTCTGATTTTCCATTAGGAATTCCTCAGATCCGACGCTTTGTAAATGAAGAGGATGTGAAAGAGCCGCCTTTGTAAGCCACTCTGATTAGGGGTGTCTGTTAGCAGATGATAACTGCTGTGACAGCATTCTTCATGTCACTGTTTTGATCCTGTTCTGAGGTAATAATGGACAGCAGGGCTGTGTATAGTTAATGGATATTAACATCCTTCCAGTTGTTATGGGGCCTGAAGACAGTAGTGTGTCTTCTTTGGAGGGGATTGTGGATAATGGAATAAAAACCTGTAATTTTGACTTTGTGGGGACCATTTTTCAGGTCCCCACAATGATCTGTGATGCAATCAAAAAAGTAAGAATGTTAAAAGTGTCATATTTTGTTTGGTTACCTATGGTTAAGGTTAGGGCTGGGTAGGGGTTAGGGTTGTCATAGCTGGGATTAGGGTTTTTTCCACTGACACAAGCAGACGGTCCCCACAAGGACAGGACTATATGAGCTCTATGCGTGTGTGTCCGTGTACTTCCTTGTCTCTACACGGTCGTATTCATGAATATCCAGTGGATATCCTAGACTGGCTCAGAAGTCTGTTCTTCTTTAGCTTTTCAGTTCCTTCTAGAATTTTCATCCAAAAATGCCAAACTTTAGTTTGCTTTGAACGGCCAGTATTTTCATAGTATCGGGGTTACTGAAATGCTCACATGGGTCCGTGATGACAGCGTTGTATAATCGCGCAATCTGTCACTGTCAGTTAATAACACCACTTCTGGGTTATTGGTAGTTTTCTTCTGTCTTGATCTGTGAATTCTGGGCAGGTAGAGACTCACACAAAAAGACTTTAATAAAAACAAGAAATTTCACTGTTCAGATACGTCTGGAAAACCTATACCTGCAATTAAAATACAGTCCCACGCTCAGGGAGAGATGGATCCCCATTAGAAGGCCCCAGCATGGCCTGAGGCTCCAGGAGCTGAGTGAGTTTGCGATTTAATTAAAAATAAACGTGAGGCCAACCTGGGCTGGGCTGAACACTTTTGGGGCACCTCTGAGGAGATCCTCAGCCTGCAGATAAAGTGGTCCACACCGAGACAGGGTGATGGTCTGTGCAGAACAAGGCCCCTGAATTATGGGATGCGGCCGGCTATCTTCTCCGATGCCGCTCAGACCGATGCCTGACCCGGACACTCCTGGAAGGAGAAAGGCACTTCAGGAATTCAGAGAAGAATCGCCCTTTCTGTGAGTATGAGCCTCTGGCAGTACAGCCGGGGAGCTTCACAGCTACAGCCGTGTTCTGAATTTTCTTACATGTATCTATGAAAACGCATCCATACCTCATTCCCAGAGGCGTCAAAAGTACATGCATTCTTCACTCAAGCTGAAGTATAGATACATGTTTTTACAAATACTCCAGTAAAAGTTGAAGTATTGACTTCACTTTTTTACTGAGGTTGAAGTGAAAAGTACAGGCTCTAAAACATACTTAAAGTATAAAAGTATAAAGCACCCGTGCAAAGGACAAAACCACCATTTTACGGCAAAGCTGACTGGACTCCATGTAGAAGACAAGCAGAGAAAAATAAAGTCAGATAAATACTTAAAGCTCCATTGGACATAACCATCATTATACATGACGATCGCCTTTTTCCTAAACACATCATGCATTATAGTACTGTAAAAGATTGAGGGGTTATAAACTCAATGTGCATGGTGTTCAAAAAACTTTATTTGTATGCAAATATATTAGGTGTTTGTGTAAGCCAGAAGAACTGAGGCACACACCATAGGACTACAGACTTCTGTTTAGCTTCAAAAGAAGCTGATTTTCAAAGTTCCTGGATTCAAAGCATGCCCTTTTCGGTGTGAATATTAGTCCGGCTGTGCTGAACAGTCTCTCGCACGTAGCTGAGGCTAGTAGTGGAGTGTTGAGCCTCGATGACAGGTTGAATACTGTCAGGAAAGACTTGAGTATCTTCATTGGATCACCTGGGCATCCCAAGTAAATCTCCAGCTGTTTGGCCGTTTCTTGGGAACCGGGGTTCTGTGCTATTACAGAAAAGATGTCATGGTCCTCCTATGAGGAATGAGAGGTCTCACCTTGATTCCCCACAGCATCTTTCAAACGACTTGCTTTTCAAGCTTCTTTCTTCCACTGCAGTCATGATATCTTTTCCCAGCCTGGTTTTAGTCTCTCTCTCTCTCTCTCTCTCTCTCTCTCTCTCTCGCTTTATCATGTCTATTGTGTTGTGCATCATGTGCAAAGACGAATACACCAATGGGATTGTCTTTTCTGTGCGTGTTTACAAACGTCTTTAAGCCTCAACCAGTCAGTCAAGTCGTGTGGATTCGGAATAGGCAAAATGCCCTAATAAACGTCATTTAAATTAAACGAAACAAGAGTAACGAGCCTGATTTGAAAATGTAAGGAGTAGAAGGTACAGATATTCATGCTAAAATGTAGGTAGTAAAAGTTAAAAGTTTAAACAAAAATAAATAGTCAAGTACAGATACTCGAAAATTCTATTTAAGTACAGTAATGAAGTATTTGTACTTCGTTACTTCCCACCTCTACTCATTCCTCAGTGAAGCTCCTACAGTGACAACAGCGCCCTCAGTGGTCGGCGGAGTCAGCACCTCCCGTAACCCTAACCCTAACCCTAACCCTAACCCTGCACCCTGAGGCCAGGTTCCTGGCCAGATATAAAAAAAAACAAAGGAGTTTATTTTTCTGTTTGGTGCTGTGCTGGGTCACTGGCCATGACCAATACTTAGGCTCCACCCTGCTGAGACGACTCTGTCACCTGATCTGGAGCCTGTTGGACATTAAGTTATCCCCAGCTGCCTGCTTGGGTGGGGGTGGGCCATCAGGGCTGAAATACAACACATGCACCTTGAAAAAAGGATATTAATAGCCATCTCTCCGGGGTGGTTGATCGTATAGATGCTGTGAAGCAGAGCTCCATTTCAGACACCCCCCCCCATTTACCTCTACCCTCTCCAGCTCTGCCTCAGACCTAACAGCCACCTCACCGTCTCCCCATCAGCTACATATCCCTGTTTGCTGACAGCTGACATCATGCCCCCTGGGGTGCAGAGAGCCTCTGGCCTTTTAGGGTGCAGCTCATCCCGTTTTTCCTTCCGTTCTCTGCTTGCATAGCAAGCAGAGAACTCTTCTCCGCCTTTGCTGTTCCTTATTTCAAACAGGAGCCCAAATTGTGGCCAGCTGATAGCCACCTGCGGGCCAGCAATGATCCAATCCCTGTGCACGACTCGGCGGGCGTTTAGAATGAACCGACGGCCGCTGCGTGCCGGAAATCGCCGTGAAATCACATGTAAATGGAGAGCTCTGCCGCGTTCATCCCAAACACAAGCTGACGCTGGGGCTGGGCGGGGGTCTGGAAGTTCACCAGCCGGCTGTCTGTCCCGCCCCGGGACCCCCAAGAGACTAAAGCTGGCTCAGCCCCCCACCTGTGCCCGCAGCTGATCGGGTTTCTGCTGATGCAGGAGAGGAGGCGGGAGGGCTGCGAGGCGCCGTCTGTCGCGGATGGAGCCATTGACGCTCCTGGCCGACGTTGCACCCCGATCCATCTTGCTCCCGCACCTTTTTAACTGGGCAGGCTAGCGTGTCCTTTGCCTATTTCCCTCGGTCAGAACATTCCTGGTACTGCGCAGAGGCAAGCTGGTGTTGGTGTTCTGAGGAAAAGTAACCAGCCAGATGTTTACAACAGAGGTGTCTCCGATTGGCCTCAGTCTGCCTTTAATTCCGCCCACAGACTGATGCTCCATTGTGTGATTGGCAGGTGGAGCTGTCAGATAGCACCAGCCACACTATCACGGACGCCTATGCGGGGAAGGAATACATCATCCAGGTGGCTGCCAAGGACATGGAAATTGGCACCTGGAGTGACTGGAGTGTAGCTGTCCATGCCACACCCTGGATGGATGAGCCCCGGCAAAGCACCTCCACCACTGAGGCAGAGGTCGTTATAGGTAGGCATCCCGCACACTCTCACAAGCCCAAAGGCAACGGCCAAGACTACAGCAGACAGCAGCACATCAAGGAAAATCTATGGAAACTCGGCACTGCCCTCTAGTGGCCCCCCCGATTCTTCAAAGGCCAACAGCAAGGCTGGTATTGATCACATGACCTCCAAAGCAAGAAAAGCAATGTGAAAGTGTTTGCAAGAAAATTTAATATATATTACTCACGATAGAGAGAACCTGCTGAGATCCTCATTAAAAGGGGGGAATCGAGACCAGGTATAGTCTCATCATCGCTCTCAGTATGTGGGGATCTGAGAGACGTCAGTAGCCATCAGGATACCGAAGGGCTGCATTCCAGGGTGAAAGTTTGGTCATGAGGACGGTATCAGATCAGCCTCTCAAAGCCTAGTTCTTCAAATCTTACCTGAGAAGCCAGGGAGTTAAATCCTAATCGAGTTGCATTTAACCCCATAGCTGCTCGTCTGCCTAAGGCAACTTGTTTTGTCCTCAATAATTACATGTTTTTTCCTGGTAAAATTGCAGTGAATTCCTGCCAAAAAACTCAATATTTAAAAACCCCAAAACCCAGAACTAGCTGTAACACTCTGATAACAGAGCTGATCCTCTAACTGAACAAGCTCTGTTTTTGCAAAACGCATCGGAAATGTAATGGGTTTGTCCAGCTGCATTGTGCAAAACACAGCTTCCAAGCACATGTGGAATAGCCCTAGATCGTTTATGTGTTGGCTTTTTTTTCACACGTTTTTGCGAATCAGGCATTCAGCTGAACAGATCAGATGGTGACCTTCTGTAAAGCAGAGGGACATTCAGAAAATGTCTCAAAGCTGCACATTAGTGTCTGGATGCATATGGGAAATACCTGACAGCGGGGTCTGGGAGGGCCCTGGAATGTGACAGGGAGCGGCTGAGCAGTGGAAAGATGCTAATCACTGGCAAGTCACCGTAAAGAATCTGAATTTATACAAGTTTCTGGGGCCGTGATGAAATACGGCATTATTTTTTAATATTTGCACAGCTGCTTCGTGACAACAGGCGTTGGCCTGGAGGGGCAATAATAAAGAACACATTCTTCTGTGTGAGGGGAGGTTGGGAAATGCACAGTAAAGGCATTTTTGGGGTAGAGTTCACACATGTCCATCCTCTGCAAGACTGCCGACCTCAGTGCGTCACACAGAGCCTCAGTGCTGGTGTCCTCAGTGTATCACGCTCATCTTCAGTGAATCACACTCAGCATCAGTGCATCATGTTCGGCCTCAGTGCCGCTGTCTTCAGTGTATCATGCTCAAGCTCAGTGAGTCACACTTGGCCTCAGTGCCACTGCCCTCAGTACGTCACGCTCAGTCTCAGGGAGCTACACACAGCTTCAGTGTCTCTGTCCTCAGTGCATCACACTTGGCCTCATTGAGTCACATACAGCCTCAGTGTCTCTGTCCTCACTGCATCACACAGCCTCAATGTCTTTGTCTTCACTGCATCACACAGCTTCAGTGTCTCTGTCCTCAGTACGCCACACTCTGCCTCAGTGAGTCACACTTAGTCAAGTGCACTACGGCCTGGACTCTTGGTTCACTGCCAGATTACCTGCTGTTCTGTTTGGCTCTGTGGTTTAATGGATCTATTTTTCTTGTGATTGGGTCCTGGCTGCACTGAATGCACTGAGATTGGACAGGCCTCTCACCTGCTCCTTCTCCACTCAGAGACCACCCCCTCTGCGGCCCCCCCCTCAGCGAAGCCACGGCTGTCAGTGCTTGTGGACAGCTGCCGCACCCTGGCCGGCTCGTCTCTCCTGCTCCTGGCATCCACGTTGCTGTCGGTCGTGTGGTGAGTTGACCTCGTCCGAACTCGTCCAAAGCGGATCTCCAGTGGTCAATGAGCACAGAGCAGGACAGCACTGATCTTGATGTCCAGCTGAGGTAACATCTGTCCAAACGTACCGACTGAACACGTCTCCTCTCCAGACAGGACTT
Organism: Cryptomyrus ogoouensis; assembly: GCA_025773925.1. NCBI lineage: Eukaryota > Metazoa > Chordata > Actinopteri > Osteoglossiformes > Mormyridae > Cryptomyrus > Cryptomyrus ogoouensis. Next base: position 22,609,108 of record JAOYFF010000116.1, read on the forward strand.
CCTGTTGCATTATTAAGTCAGAGTGTCATTCCTGGCTAATCGCTAATGAGAGAATACATAAGGCTGGGCTGAGCCAGATAAGACTTTATGCCTTTGATGCTGGATGGGAGGGGATGGTTCTGCCAATGGAGATCCATGGTTCTGTTTAGGGTGAGATGTGAGAGAGGAGCGGACGACAGGGCGGCACTGACCAGGAGTGCTTTGCAGGCGGGAGTCAGGCCCTCTGTGCCTAGGGGAGTCCATCGTCAGACTCTGACATTGGAGTCACAGTCTTCTAAGGCTTTCGTCAAAAATTAGTTATTGACACGGGGTGGGGGTGGGGGGGGGGCAGTGTGCCACCAGACAGCTTCTTGTGTTAGCATGGTGTGGCAGGGAGATAAAACTTCAAATTAAGTTCTGTTCACCGAAACCCATCAGAAGTTTAAAACCTTAAGTGTAGAGCCTGCTTTCGCCAGATAGAGCCCTTTCAGTCTAAGACCTCAAACCGTGAATCATCGATTTTGGGCCGTAGGACCCGGGTGGGAGGGTGATGGATCCGTGTCGACAGTTTTAAGTGACACTTTCCATCTCCGCCGTCCCTGTCTTTTATTAAGTTATTCTCTGATGAATAACGAGTGACAGTGCAGTTATTTTACTCATCTTACTTGTTATGGTTTACCTCCCACATCCTTCCTACTCTAATGTGTCCTAAAATATCGATATTATTTCAAGATATTAATATATTGTGTTTGAAGGACAGGAGTCTGTCATCACTCACTGACATTTAATAATTTCTCTCCCTCCCCCCTAGATATCGGTGTTTCATTCCTGTGGAAGAAAATCGAGGAACATCCCTGTCTATTTTGCACATGTTAAATGGATATAGTGCATTAATAATTTAATTCAGATTTCTCACGAAGAAAAGCATAAATACAAACAAAAAGTGACGAAAATTTCTACAAAAAAAGAAGAAAAAAAAAAACAAAAAGCTTCATGCAGACACGGGACGCGCGTCGGACAGAAGCGAAGGATCCGGGGGAAACGCCTGGAACAGAATCGAGCCTCATCCCTCTTCCTCCTGTTCAATCGATCGATTCACTGATTATTTTTGATACTTAGCCAAAAGCTCCAGGAATGCCTATATTTTTCTTTCCCTTTTCTTCTTTGTCTTTTTCTCAGTTTGTCATACTTTGCAGCTACATACAGCTAACTCTCCATGCCAAAGACTTGTCTCGGAAACATTTTCCCGAATCCTTGGCTTCCCGATGTGAATTCCAGGAATCTGCGTCCAGCAACACAGAAGACAAGGAAAGAGAGGACTAACATTTTGGGGGGAAATTAGTAATTATTTCTTACTTGTTTTTTTCCTTTTTCTGTACAGTTATCACAAGCTCCAGCTGCAGAAATCACCATTACAATACCGAAAACAGTTCTTTTTCCATCACCGCTTTTTGGTTTGTTTTCTCCTGTAAATATGAGGCAATATAGTCAATATGAATAAGCTCCGGTTGGAAACAACATGTTTTGCTTTCAAAGTCTGTCGCCTTTGCAGATGTGTTTTTACAATTTTTTTATAATCGGTACCACAACTTGATATTATGTTACTCAAGACGTCTAGTTGTGCTTTATGTATTTGTTTATTATTAAATGAAAATATACATATAGGATCTCAGCTTTACAGACCCTCATAATTGCTTAATTCCCCCGATCATATTTTGTAAACAATGATATGTATCTTTAACATGAAAAGTTTATTATTTAATAATGTATGTATTAGGGTTAGATTCTTGTAACCGGTATCTGGGTTCTTTTTATAGATGTCTATAAAATGAGGAGTTGTTCATTAAATGTGACCATTTCACAACGAACTCCAGCTCCAGTTATTCCCTCGCTTCTTCCTTGTCGTTCAGTTTCTTGCTGTTGTACATCGATTTACAGATCTCTTAACTCATTTTAGGACTAGATTTTCCTCAGAATCACTAGTACTAAGATGTGGCTGACTTCTTATACATCTTTGCTAAATGTCACGTTAAAAAGAAAAATGTGAGCGAGCTGAATGTGGTCCTGGTTTTACGTTTCTTCTCCTTGAAGCTCTGGGCTGCAAACGCTCCCATCGACCCCTGGCCAATCAGGAGCTGCCCCATGGAGACCCGGCCAATGGGGAGCTGTCCCATGGACGCCCGACCAATGGGGAGCTGTCCCACGGACACCTGGGCAATTGGGAGCTGCCTCACGGACACACGGAGAAAGGGTTATTATGAATGAAGAAAAACAGAGGGAGCGTGATAAGTTCCGGCACCTTCGGATGATTCATTTCTCATTAGCATGGCTTTGATTCGCGTGCCCGTGCTGCCGGGAGTGTTTGAGGAAAGCACGTGTGATTACTGACCCTGCCCCACCTTTTATCTGCATCTTTCCATGTGAAGGATGTTTTCCTGCCAACGGCAATTTAGAAAACACTAGTCCCAATGAAATCGCCGGGTCCCGTTAGTTAATACAGATTTTATTAGGAAAATATTAAATGAATCAGATGCCGGATGTTACTTGTTTATAGCTATTACAGCATTATTAACGCCCCCAACCCCCATGGAGATGGAGTCTGGGGGCTCAGTCATAACTCATTGGTCCTTCTGAATCTTTCCTCCACAGAGGCGTGGACGCTTACACGACGGTGCCATTCCTGTCTCTGACGCGAGGGGTCGCCTTAATTCTGCCATTTCTCCTCCTCAGGTTCTCCCACATCCATGGAGCAGACAGATGCCAGCAAGATACGACCTCCATGAGGGACTGACGCCCATCACCTTCCTGCCATCAGTGGTGGTGTGGTGGGAGGGCAGTACAGTCCCTCTTTACCTGGGCAACGAGCCAGTAAAGGCCGGAGACTCACAAGATGAACGAGGGATGGAGGGGGACAGCGTCAACTAATTTGTCTCTCATGACAGGTGCAACTAACTAGCGGAAAACGTGCAGTGACATAAGGAGGCTCAGCATTTGCAGCCCGCGGGGGGCCATCTAGTGGCCAGCCAATCAGCCTTTGTGGCCCGCGGCGGGGGGGCTGTCTAGTGGTCGCCCAATCAGCATTTGTGGCTGGCAGGGGGGATGGGGGGGGCGTCGCGTGGCCGGCCAATCAGCATTCAGTGGACCGACGGCAACGAAAACTCATCACTCTCTCACGTGCAGGTGATCGGCTCATCTCTCTGGCTCATTTAGGGTCTAATAAAAGCATCGGAAACGCAGAGCAGGCTCCGCAATAACGGAGGAGGCTGTGAGCATCGCGGTGCGTCTTATGAATAAGGGAAGGACCTCAGGGTAAAATCCATGCTGCCGGTGCCAGAGCGATGGGGGCTGCAGGAGATAAAACATTAAGCGTTAACATAACACTCCATGCACATTTTAAGAGCATGAATCTGCAGCTCCTCCCACCTCCAGCATTTCGCGATGCACCTGCTCGCTGGAAAATTAACTGCATGTTAATACCTCTGCTGCCCCCCCACACACACATGCTGTCTGGCAGCTGTGTGATGAAGCACTGAGCTTTCTGTCATCTAGCAGCTGCTCACACCTGAGCTTAGCTCTGAACTGTGTAATAACCCAGGAAGTTCTCTTTGTTCTCGTATTACGCTGATGGGGGGCAGGGAGCAGAGAGGCAGCTGAAGTTTGTTATTTTAAGGCAAACCAAAGAAAATGAAGTCTTCAAGTGTAATGCGCCAACAACACAGCCTCCGGAGCATTCTGGGAGGATCTATAGTTATCCTCCGCGCAGCGTGACATGTTCACGCCAGACTGCGGAAAGTGTGATAACAGCACTTTGCGGCTTGGGCGGGTCTCCCCATCTCAGGCCGCCGGACGCCTTTGCTGTGGGGGGGAGGGCTTGCTGTGACTCGTGAAATAATATTACTCACCGCAGGTTATTGTGTGCTCTGCTGATATATGTGAATAAACAAAAAGGCCTGCCTTTTCCCGTTATGTTTTAAATGCCATTGTGCGCACTCAGTACAACAAAACAATCCTTGGTGACAAAATCCTTGGCTGACAAAGATTAAATATATCAAACAAAGTGAAACTAATCACCCCAACATAGAGAGCGAGAGAGGCGCCGCTTATGGGAACCGGCAAGCCCCAATAACCAAACTTTCCCTGTGATTGGTGATTGGCCGGTGCGCTGGCCTCTGGTCCTGCCCCTCTGGGGGTGTTGGACCCCCCCCTGCCGTTTAGCCTCAAGCTTGCCGGCCTCACCGAGGCCTTCGCTCCCCTTTGATGAGGCCGCTGTCGGTGCTGGGAGCCGCGGCCGTTTCCAACGGAGACATTTCTGGCGACCTGACATTTTGACAGCCCTCCTAAGATGTAAAGTTTAAACTCAAGACGGTGGATTCTGGGAAATCGATACACCCCGGCAGAGCTGTCTGCTGCACTGCTGTCTAATGACAACTCTGACCTTTTAAGAGCCACTAGACAGATACGACGGAGTGGCCTTGGGCCGAATTAATTCCAGAGCAAATCTCCATAGTGGAATTGCGGCGCGCTGCGAGTGAAATCCCACAGACTGAGACCTGAGGGTCAAATTAATGTTTTTAATTATTTCACTACAAGCTCCTTGTTTTTTCTTCACTACACAACCTGGATCTATATAAGAAGATGGCTCACTAATTAGCGTCTCTCCTTCTGAGGCCTGACACTAATCACCGCGCTTTGTGTGAAGGTGCGATATCAGAAAACATGGCACATTCCTCTTTGTTTTTGCTTACGAGACACTCGAGTGACTGAAGCAGGACACACAGCGCCACTACGGACAGAAGTCTTCAGATTTATCAAGGGTCCAATGGCAGTGGCCAAGTGAAAGAAGAGAAGCCTGCTGGTGGTTTTGTTTTCAGCTAACAGGAATCAAAGAAACAATCAGAGAAAAGGCCGCCAGCCTGTCAGGATACCGCCAGCTGCGGGGATTCTGGAGATGGTATTTAATGCGATGTCACTCATTTTAACAGCAATGAAGACCTGGGGGCCCCAACCCGTGATGCTGTGATGTGTTTCATCTTAACACACTGATGGTTCTTTTACCTGACGGATACGCACCAGCGGGAAAAGCACCTTGGGCACTGTCTGCAGCAGCCTGCAGCCCGGCTGACTCTCGATGGCAACAGCTGGGTTTAAGTGTGTGTCTGACAGATATCTGCATTTTGTATGTTTCTCGCAGACGGTCTGTTGGCAGAAAATGTGGACGTCAAGCCACACGGTCCACTCCGACTGTGTCAGTTTAAGGGTCGAGCTGTCGGGGAGCTGGGGGAGTGGCTGGTGTGATTGGGGGGGGGGGGGGGGGGGGGGGGGGGCCGGGGGGGGGCAAAAATGGGGGGGGGGGGTGTGGGGGGGGGGGGGGGGGGGGGTTCGGGTTGAGGGGGGCGTTAAACGCCCGGCTGGGGGAA
>JAOYFF010000116.1:22621791-22649814 GCA_025773925.1 Cryptomyrus ogoouensis
ATTATGACGTCGAGCACCTATTATTTAAGATATAATTTAATATCTGTAATTATTAATTTAATGTTTCTTTATGTAACAATGCTACTTAGGCTATAGGCCTATTATAATTATTTTAAGTACTGTGCTATAGTATAACACTAAACAATGCGGATTTTATTTTGTGTAGAGCACCACATTGCTACATCTAGCATTGCTTAGTAGAAAGACGTCAGTAACAGCTTTCTTCTTTGCACCCCCACCCATTTTTTTTACTGTCCCTGGGGCCACTCTGAAATTAATCTGGAACTGTTCATATTTCTCCGCATGCGTACTACTGGACGTGTCCGCGCGAACGTTTATGACGCGTTTTACGTCATTGTGCGTCCCTGACCACTGACGGAGATCCAATGCATGCGACGGGTTCTTCCCAGAGAAGAACCTGGGGGGGCGTGTCTGTGTGTTTCCTAAAATTCTCTTGAGTCTCGCTGTTCCATAAGCGGGGTACAGGGAACCCCTGACGCTTCTCACATTTGTCCAGCAGATGTAGCTATCTTACTAAAGGCAGAAATGCTCGGAATCGACCCGTACCGCGAGTTTTGGCTTGTTCTGCAAACTGAACATTATTATCAGGGATTGACATAACTGGTAGGCAAGTAGGCCTACGCATTCACCTTTAAAAGCGATACGTGCGGCAATGCATTGTTGTAACAACGTGAATGCGTACGCATTTTATGTGCATTTGCGCCGATATGACAAGAATGTATTGTGCATTTAACCGTACACATTCAAGCTGTTATAACAATCGATTGCCGCACGTATCGCTTTTAAAGGTGAATGCGTACTTGCCTACCAGTTATGTCAATCCCGTATTATTACCATCATTATAATTGAGTAACCGCACATCGGCGTCATTTAATTACCCGGTTTCATCAAATAAAAAGGGGAAAGAAAATATATAGTGTCCAGCTGTCACTCAAAGTCATGAGATATGACTGACATTAAAACAAGTTTTATTATAATAAATAGGCCTATGTTTTACAAATATAGTAACTCTTTAACATTCGCGAGGGGTACGGGCAGAAATCCGATTCAAGAACAATTCTTGGGTCTATTACTAAAAATGAAAATTTGACGACACTGAAAACTTTAAAATATACTGCAAGAAACGCGAGATTCCACGGTCAATGAAACAGCTAATATGTAAGTGAGGATGGTTCCCGAGCGAAATGGCACAATGTTTCACTGGCGCGCAGGAATCAAGCCGTATCCGATCTGTACAGTGAAGAGAGACTATAAGATGCGCGGGGTAGGCAACCCAAGGCAAGATGCGAAGATCACACGGTTAAAAAAAGAAACAAATAACAAATAGGAGGTTATATAAATGTTATAGATGTCTTATGCACTTACAGAATCAAATATTAAATAACACTAATATTTATGTATTATATTATTTTATGTAATCCAAATAATTTCAGTAGCCTATTGTTTATATGTTTTTGTCTAAAAATACTCCCATTTAATTTTTGACGTCCAACTCTATATAAAATAACCGAATCTGCGAATGTCCAAATAAGTAATTGATAACGGTATAAGACGCTCGTGGGGCTGTGAATCAGGTGGTGACCGCATTCACCTGTAACTAATTTGCTACAATATGGGCCTAAAAGAGTTTTCCATACGTCCCCAGCTCTTCGATAGGCCGCGTCACATGCACACTTTGTTCATTTCATGGCCTGGCGCCCTAAGTTCATTTGGACTCTGAACGTAAGTGCCCTTCCTCCCCCAAATTCTCAAGGTCACATCTCACTGTGCTTCTCACCACAGACAAGTGCATGAAGATCCGCATTACGTGATAAATCATTGGTAATCGTGAACCGTTTCTTTCGTATCGTTACGTGAGTGATACATTTTATTCAAGTATCAAAGGTTCCACTTGCGGCTGTAACCATTTCCTCTTACTTTCGTACTCGGTCTGCACTTGTGTTATCTTAGCAAAGAAACGATGGAACACCGCTTCAGCCAGTTGATAGCGGTCGAAGTGACGCAAAAAAATATAATGTGCTGTTCTTCGAGGCTCTAAGAAACAAAAACTTGAGGAAAAAAATGTTGACTTGCAGCAGGTGCCGAATCGTGACTGAAATCAAACGTCGCACGCACATGCTGTACACTTGTATTCATCTTGCCGATATTGGCAATACGGGTTCAATTATTGCGCGCATAATGAATAGAGCAATAACCAAAGTATATAAATCGTTATGCCGCATCAGTAAAGTGGTAGCGCATATGCTTCCTCCTAAATATTCTGTCACTGAATTGTGTGTCCTTGTTTCGTGATTTCTGAATGATCTAAAGCAATATTTGTTATGAAAACGCCCATTCTGTTGGTTTTGATGGTGAAAGTAGCAGCTTGTTTGAACTCCTCGCAGTGCCCAAAATGATTGTTCATAATTACTCATATATACTCTTTTTTATTATTATTCATTTCTTTTTTTTTTTTTGGATTGCCCTAAGTCTTGTAATTTTCAGGGCGGGTGTTTCGTTTTGGGCATTTTGAAAAGGATCTTTTCTAAAATTGGGTGGAGAAATAAGGTCTTGAAAACCAAGTAGTTTCCAACAATTATCCGATGGGCAAGATAAGGCGACTCCCGTATGCACTTCTCGGCTACCAGCTGAATGTTGGCACTTGACAATACCTAATTTGACTATTAGACTGAACATAGAATTTAATCCGTTTCCATTCATTGAGTTTTTTTTTGGTGACTTATTGCAGAGGAACGGCTGTTTGTATCTTAAGATTTGGGTGTTAAACCGGGAAGTATACGTGGGTCAGGATTTTGCACGGTCTGTATGACAGAAGTGCTCGCCCGAGGCTTCAGTAGGAACCTGCTTTAACTTGCCATACTTACGCTTTTATCAAGTTCGGCGCTTGGAAGTAATATCTCCTAAAGCATCAAAGGTGTTTTGAATGCATACAAGCAACCAAATTGCGCATAAAAAAGGAAGATGCGTCTTTTTGTTTAAGTCAGTTGTCCGTAACCTTACTATTTACGACATAGAACTGTTTCTGGAGGTTAAAGCTACATTTACGATTTGGCTCGAAATTGGACTTGCTATTGTGTCCAGAGCACACCGGACCCTCCTCGTTTCGGGTCGCCGTATGTTAATGAGCTGCGCTCTCTAGCCCCCCCCCCCCCCCCTGTTGCTCCCAAGTTCCCGAAGTCGTTCTGACCCACGGCAGAAATTTTCCACAACACTTTCATTACGGACCCGTCGCATTCTCGCAGCTTTCCCTCGGTCTCCACTTTCAAATTAGGTAAATTCGCTTTAAATCCTGGAAGGTGTAGCGATGCCGAAGCTCTGATAAGTAATCTACCGGTCGGTACCGTAGATCCCAAATCTTACTCGTATTTTATCTTATCAAAGCATTTAAACTGGTCTAAGGTCTACATAAGGGGGTCGTACATAACTGGAAGAAAGTTTTTTTTTTTTTATTTCCCCCCAGCTCCGGCCCCATCGCTTCTAACTGACAGTACAGCTCACCAATGGCTGATTTCCTTTAGGAACCCGGCGACTCGGTATCCTGTAAGCCCGGGTCTTTGCAGCTTACGGGGGGCAGAGCCGATACCATGGAGAAGAGTCCCACGAATACGCCGCTTTAATCGGGGGACAAAACCCACTCCGATCTGAAGTTAAGGTGAGTTTCTTGTTTTCCGGTGACCCGTGCGGAACCGCGGTGGCTTTCCCGAAGCGGTACAGCGCCCGCATGTCGAGTCGGACAGTCGAGAAAGTTTCTCTCGGTAGTCGAGCGGGCTGGCGTCCCGTGTGTGGATTTCCATTCCGAAGGGTGTGCATCAGTCGTCAAGCAGGACGACCACCACGGGGTGCCTTTTAACCTTTATTCTCAGCATTAATATTAAATATCACATAATCTTTTTGTATTAAAAATACCGACCGCGACAGTCAACACAGGGCTGTTTTTTGTTTTGCTCACTAATGATGACCCGCATACTTCGGTTGCGTTTTGTTTGTGGTCCCCGTGGGTGTGCGATCACTGACTTTTTCTCTACTTAGGAATGTTTTCAGCCACCCGCATTTTACGTTAAACTAGCGGTTTAGTCGCAACAAAATTACCCGATTTTACGTTTGTGTAGTAAAATGTTTACTACTGACAACTTGCATCCAGCTCAAGCAAAGCTGGATATTTCACCCAATAGATAAACAATATGTACCGCCAGTTGCAAAATTCCTTATCTATCGTTAAAAGTTTAGTCAATAGTGTCCTCAGCTGTATGAAAGTTAGTGAAGTATATTGGTGGTATTTAAGATTTAGGGTGAGGAATTTAACTTGTTTACTGGGCTTAAGAAAACATCAGCATATGCGCATTCCTTAATTCTGGAGGGGAATCTGGGTTGTAAATTTTTTTAAAGAAGAAAAAGAAAAAAACTGGAATGCAAACGGGACCTCGAATGTAACGTTTATAAGGTGGGAAAACTATAGCCAACTTAAATAAATTAAAATAAACTACAGCGAAGCGATTAAATAGGGTTGTTTTCGTACTTTGAGTTACGGGCTAAGTAAGGTCGGACGATGGTGCGGACGCATTTACATTTTTCTTTCGCTTTGGGGTTGGATGCTGCCCCTTAAAAGGTAAACTGGCTTTACCTCAGGTGAGAGTCTTGTCATTGAAAAGGAGCAAAATCTCAATTCTGAAGCTCTCACTTGAAGCTGAGACCATTTTATGAGTCATTCCACTGGGGACATGTAGCGTAAAATATTAAAACAATGAGAGGTGACACCCACAGTTAACCTCTTTAGTCAGAACTCCATACTACTGAGGTACCTCATGAATGACAGGCCAGTGTCATCGCCTGATTGGCCCTGCCGAAGGTGGAGGGCGGATCCCACTGGGGTGTGGCAGGGTCACTCAGAAGGCAGGGTGGCACTTAACATTTAGTGCCATTTTTAGCTTTACGTTTCTGTCGGCTTAATGGAGCACTGATAACAGGCCAGGAAACGTAAAGCATGTAGGCCGTATGCTTACATTTATCTGTCACAACGCAATCGCTGTACGTTGGGGGAGGGAGGGGGAGGGGTAGCATGTGAGCATATGGGACCATTTAAGATTTGAACATACTTCTTAATCTGTTTTCCTCAATTACTTTAAGTTACCCGTTAGGATGCAGGTAGTGCTGTTTTAGGACTGCTTGTTTTGATGTCTTCATGTTTAAGCAGTTCAGCGAGTATTTTTAATCCCTGGTGGCAACTTTTCAGAGTGCCTTAGGCGTGAGATGCCGATGCCACAATTATTATTATTAGTATTACTGCCTGTCATAACTTCAGAGAGGCCGTTTAATCTGAACAGATGTGTAAAAACCGAAAATATGCTCCGGGTTTGGAAGTGTTAGGAATGCGGACTTGTGTAATGCGGGGAAGGCAGGCATCACGTGCAGCTCTCTTTCCAGCTTTGGTTAGGAGACTTTAGACAAGGACACGCACTATCTGAGACTTACTTTCAGTTTTGTTATGTCAGATTTTCCAAGTTTGACTTAATGGAAGTTTTTTTTTTCTGCTAATAGTAAAAATGATCTTGTCCTTTCGTATATTTTTTTTTCAGTCATCAAAGTTGAATTTTGTTCGGGAACCATACATCAGTGCCAGACTCCGGGCTGGCCGTGCCATTGGAGGCTGTGCAGGGGATCTCGGCGGTTCCCCCCCGCAGCATCCATTGGGGCTTGCGGTTCGCTACGCTAAAAGGCTGCAGCGATAGCGTGGTTTCCGTCAACACGTCGCGTCCTGCCTGTCCACGCCGCTTTTCTCGATGTGTGCTTGTGAAAACGTTCATTTTCAAGCGACCGTTTAACAGTGTATTCCAGTAGTAACAGCTGAGTAGCTGTGCGGCATTAAAATCAACAGAGTGCCATTAAAATGTCTTTGTCATTAGATGCATGTGGCAAAATGTGCAAAGCAGGTGGAATGTGTTTGTCTAGTGATTTCTAAAGTGGTGATGAGCAGATGGAGCGGCGTGCACATGGGTTTCCATGAGGTGCGATTGGGGCGGAAAAAAGTGCCATTTAAAGGGGGAATCCAGTAACAGCTGCTTTCTTAGGTGCTTTTTTCCTGATCATGGTGGCTGACAGTCTGGTGCTTAAGCTGGGATTTGACCTCCCTGTGTTTCACGTGGTTTTCTCTGCTGCTCGATCACTGTGGATATCAACCTGACAGGCTTAGGGGAAGCCTTCGGGAGAGAAAAATGTGCTAAAAGCCCTGGGTGGTTTGTGGAGCGCCCCCATGTGGTTATCCTCAAGGCCTTATCTCACTCGAAAGGCTCAGGTCACGTCTGATTCTGATTGTAGTGATGCACTGGGCAGCCTTGTGTTTCTGTCACTAACTTTGGTTGGAGTGTCGCGTGTAGAGGTGGGGGGTGATTGCAGCTGATGAGGGTCATTAGGGACATGAAAGAGAAGTCGATTGGTGGAATGAAGTGAGCCGTGGTTGGGGGACGGTTTGGAGAGCAGACATTTTAAAATGGTCTGAAGAAAACCGAGCCTCAAAGGAGACATATAGTGTTTCAAAGCTTATTTATTAATCAGACTCTTAAAAAAGTCTGACAATGCTTTGGTAGCTCAATTTCTCTCCCGTTTGGCCTTTTGTGCGAGTCTGATGCAGGCTGCAGCCCGCCTGCACATCCTAAAGCACGCTGTGCTGCGTTCAGCGCGCTGTCCAGCCTGTGGTGGGAGAGGAATGCTCTGCGGTGGCAAGGCTGCGGTGCTCGAACATCGGCTTGGCCACATCGCCAGACCGATCTTTGGTCAGGCCGGGGTTCTTCCCGACCACCGCAAGACTTCCAGGGTGCACAGGCAGACCCTGGCCAGAAAGTTGCCTAATTAGTAGGCAGAGAAGGCTGTTTGGAGCCGCAGCGTGCAAATGACAGGAAGACTGTTGTTTTGATCACCGAGTGTGATCTTTAAAGTCTCAGTCTACCAGCAGGTGGTGTAGTAGTTAAACTAAGAGGTACTTGCACTGCTTGATCTGAATAAGGTTCTGGAAACCACTTGGGATGTCAAGAGGTGGGCTGACCTGCTGTGGGGTTAGAAGGTGATCATGAGTACATTTGGGGTACTGTGTGTGGTCCACAATTTGTGGGACAGCTGGGCCAAGGAATCCGATGCAGAGAAAGCTTAAGCTCTAGAGTGGGTCCAGTTCTAACCGCTGTGATCACCTACACAGATGTCGGTCACAGTCTGAGTGCTGAGGACCAAGTGGTCTGGTCCTGTTCATATTTTCAAACTGGGTCCATGGTGCAGAGCTGAGATGCAGGTAGCAGTTGGTTTGTCCTTATGGGTCCTGCTTCTTCCCTCCTAGGGGAAACAGTCATTCTGAATCGCAGTTACCCCAGCAATCTTGCTGAATACTCCCAAGTCATGTGATAACCCCAGGCTGAAACCCTCCTCCCCCCATTTGCGGGGGTGGTGTGTCCTGGGCTCACTATGGCTCGTAAAGACGTCCCAGTGACGAGAAATCTGGGCCTGGGTCCGGCCTTCACCGTGACTCATTCTCGGAGTAGACTGGAAGATGATCAGGAGCACAGACCCACAGCGTGCCAGAGCCTCATCAGGCCAGCGGGACTGGGGACACGGGAGGGCGGGGCAGCAAGAGGTGCTCCCGATCAGGGCTGGATGCCATATCAGGCAGCCCAGGGATCGTGTACTGTGTCGTGGCGAGTGCTGTCCCCACCCATTGTGTAATTAGACACTGCTGCACAGGGTGGAAGTTTAGGTCCAGAGCAGTGGCCTTCGGGTGGGGGGTGTCTGTGAGGGCTGCCTCACTACCAGCAGAGATCCCGAGGTGAGATGGTACTGAGGGAGTTGCGGTGGGTCATTGCCAGGGTCCCATTTTTGGGATGTGTGCAGTGTGTCCTGTCGTGTATGATGTTTCCCAAACAGTCTGCATCACTATTGCAAGCATTAGTTTTGTTATTTTTTCATTGACATTTATGACATGCTTGTGAACTGTTGCCTTCATCACTGCCCCACCCCCCCATTTAGATGGTTGATTACCAGAAAAATAAAACAAAGTTTGCAAAGGAACCAGAGGGATGGGGGGTATAATTGCCAGAGAGGAGAGCTTGACAGATAACATTTCAGCCCAGCGCCGGCTGTTTCTTGGGCACAAACCCCTGTTTCAGGAGCTGATGGAATCAGGGCAGTACAGGGCAATCAAGAAGAGACCCAAAATTAAGTTTGTCTTTGGGTGCGGTATAGAAAAGGAACATTTGATGGAAAAACTAACTAGTCTATTATGGATTCAGGTCTCGAGGTCAGGCTTGGGTTTGGGTGATTGGGTCCAAAACCAGCAAAAGTGATCCAAACGAGAGAGACAAAGGGAACGTGAAGTCCCAAACCGGGCCAGTGCCCGTTACCCACATGTGGGATTTCTGCAGCCCTGTGCATGATCCGCACACACGGCGTCTGGGCCCGTCTCAGGTCACTTCATGCTTGCTTCATTTTGCTGTGTGGTCTCCCTGGCGGTCTGTGCGGTGTTTCCGGGCGCTATGCTCTGTCGGTCAGGGTTTGATCCGTTCCTGTGTGGTGGAGCCCTCCCCAAATTGCGGTGAGCTCCTAAAAATAGCCGTAACACCTTTAGGGAAATGGAGCATGACACTGACGCCAAGTGCGGCGCGTCCCCGGCACGGCGGGCCTGTGATGGCTGTCACCTCTGTCACTTTATCCCAACACTTATCTCCAGTGCTCTGCCACCCCATTTGTTCAGTGGCCCCACCCACCATGGCGCCGGCGCTGCTGCCCCAGGTGTGGCTGGAGGCCACGTTTTTTTGGTGAGGAGGAGGCTGTCATGACAACCTTAAATCTCTTATCCGTCTGGCTGTATATTTGTATGTAATTCTGAAGTGTGTTTCGATGGCTGCTGAAGGGTATCATATTTGCCCTGCATGGGAACATAACCCTCAGAGTGTGGCTCAAGTTCCTTTCTATAAATTTCATACCAGCCACTGTGTTTTATGTTTGACATGCTCCAGGGCCTCGCAGTGTGTTTGGATGGCCGAGGTTTGGCCAGTTGGGTCAGAGAGGGGGACTCCCGGTTTGCTCAACGTATGAACTTCCGTGTTTACTCAGGTCTGCAAACGTACAAGAGCTCTGGTGTTGCAAAAGTGCCATTTCACGGTAATTTGAGTGCAGGAGCGTGGCACACCGTGGTCTATCAGGCCACACAAAACCGAGCGGGGATAACCACGGCAACAAGTTTTATTAAATACCCCAGTTGCTGGTACTCAGCTTGTCCTCTTTGGTTTCCATCCTCCCTGTACATTTTGTGCGTTGATGTCTTTTGCCTACATATAAATTCCTCTGTCTTTTGGCTTGGTGTCGGCTGATAAATCAGCTGGGGCCCTCTCACCCCCATTCAGACGCCTGCCTTTCATCTGGCGGCCAGAGCGCAGGCATAGTGCTGCTCCCCCAGCACCTCGCAGGCGGCCCCCTCCGAGGGGCAGAGAATGGCCCTGCTTGCCCTATCCTGAGTCGCTGAGCCGGGCTCCCCGGAGCGTGACTGCCAGCGTTGACTTTGCTTTTAAGCAGCTGCTAACTATTTTCCAGTATGTACAACTGCTCAGACAGGGAGATTGCCCGACTTTAAGCGCAGAGGGATGCGTGGACCCCCCCCCCAGTCTGTCAGAGCTATCATGTCATTTTGATTTATTACAAACAAAGAGTGCCGTTCCAGATGGCCCCCGTGGCTGCGAAATCCACCATATGAGAGGGGCCTCTGGGCTCAGGGCCTCTGAAAGCTGTAAACAAGCGGGGAAGGGGAGGGGGTGCAGGAGAAAACATGGCCCCTCCCTCATTGACTGGCATGGAGTTTGAGGGCAAACGCACCACTGTAATGGGTACCAGATGACTGGGGTACAGATCTTCCCGTGAGTAGACTCTGCATATTCTCTCAGTTCAATCCATATGAGTTTCTGGCGTCTGATGTGGTCTAGCGAAGTGCTCTCACCCCAATGTACACCTGTAGAGGACTCCTGAGATATGCCATGCTCCCCCCCCCACCTGGATTACCAGCCCAGCAGGCATAGGTTTGGTTTCAACACTGGTAAGGTTGAAATCAGCTCCCCATCCAACCCGCCCCCCTAAACACACTGGTACTCCCATTGAGACGTTCGGATAATCATTTGGTCTCCGTAGCCCTCAACGCCGAAGGGGGCATTTGTCTTTACGATAGTTTACAACGTGTTGGAGCGTGTTGAGCTGAAGGCAGAAACATCAACAAAATGCATCCTGGTTTCTGGTTTGGCCCAAAATGATCACGGTGAATGAAGCACCTACAGGGGCATCACCGATAACAGAGGGAGGGCAAACAGTCATTGTACATCTTCAGATGCATCGAGGACCTGTTTTGTTTGGTGTGCAGGAAGGAGGGGGAGGGACAAGGGCGTTTGTCAGTGGGCAAACTCCTCAGCCAGACAAGTGCTGCTGCCGCCCTTTAAGAAAAGGGGCAGGGATCCTGGGGGCTGGTGCCGTTTTCTGGGAGGAGGAAGGACCGTGTTTCTGTGCTCTCTGTGCTATATGGACGGGCTGTCCATGGGGCCTCTCACTGGTGGCTTTTGTAATGAATAGCAGGAAATGCCTGATACTACTACAGCTTGTGTGTCAAGGACAGCGAGCTCATGGAGGCTGAAAACAGATCCTTGCTACTTGCTGCCTTCATTTTCAGCCTCATGCCTTTTTAGCAGTTTAATTAGACGCAGGGAGCCTCTGCCCTTCTCGTGTTCCCTCGCTGTTCCTCCCAAGCCGCACGTCACATTGAAGCAGAGGCGGTGCTTAGTGTCCTGTAGCCGCTGGATGCAGGGAACCATCAGGGACGCCGTGGGATGTGTACACTCTGTTCTCCAGCAAACACAGACAGCTGTCAGGGAGCTAATCGATACAGCCCTGCCATACCATCCATGGCCAGGCTAAAACAGCATCTTTTACTGTTTTTCTAATTATCTAGTGAAAATATGTGGGGGAGGAAAAAACTGCAGGGAATATGGTGAATCTGGCAAGGCAGGACTAACCGCACCTGAAGAGTGTGTGTGTGTGTGGAGCGCGTGCGTATTCACGTTTGGCCTCCTTCGGGGGGCAGAGGGTCCTGCGGGTGAGGTGAGCCCCTCCATCCTGGATCAATGCTCACTGTGTTACTGCTTATTTACCCAGAGGCCCCTGTTTTTTTCCCCAAGGTACACGGCAGCACAGTCCAGCTTTGTGCACATCACAGTTTGTTCTGCAAACTCAGGGGGGGGGTTCTTTGGCCAAGCATTAATCCACACGCTAGTCAGATTAATGTTGCCTTCCCAAGACTGGGATTCATTCGAGCTTTGGCTGTCCAGAGTGATACCTTATACTTATATTTGATTATTTTAATGTGAAGCTGATTCTCGATTTGAATGAATCTCTTGAATGCAGCAGAGGGCAAAAATGTAAGGCCCTATTCATGATGACTCCAGTACATAATAATTTTGTGCTCTCTTGCTGAATCGTGTGCTGAAAAACTCAGACTCAGGTTGTGCTTTCCTGTTGTCCCTTCATCAAATCTCAGCACATGAACGAGACGGACAGCAATCGCATCTTTCCTGATAACATTTCAGTGTTGCGTGTGAGTGCACACGGCCCTGGGTCCTCTCTGCGGTGCAGTCTGGGCCACTGGACTCTGGATCTCTTTGAGGGTTAACAGCAGTCAGATTCTCCACTGCATGAACATGGAAACGCTAAGTGGCAGCTGCCCGCTGTATTTCCTGGGAGTGAAAGTGGGTAATCAGATCAGGCCCCGTCAGTCTGAAGACACTAACAGGTACATCAAGCACCTCTGCGTATGACCCTTTGTGTAAACCATCTGGTACCACCGAGAGGTGCCTGGACACGCCCCCCCGTTTGCACACGAATGCGTCCTACCCCTTGTGTGGGTTCTGGCTGGGACTTATTCCAGTGCTTTATTCTTCCCTGTAGGGGATTTGAGTAGCTTTCGCATAGCCCACCTAGAGAGACATACATACATTTATACAGGTGACAGCAGGTTTTGGGATCAGACTGCAAGGTCAGCCAGCATCCCTGGAATGGCTGGTGTTAAGGACCCTGCCCAATGGTACAGCAGTGATATGACCTGCCAGTTATGAGATTCAAACTCGCTACATTCCATATACGGTTACACATCTCCTCATGAGAAGTGGGCAGCATCAGGTTGGTGACTTTCCCAGTTGTGGGTCCAGACCCTCAATCGTCTGGTGGTTCGTGCTCAGCTTCGTGACCATCGGGATAGATCTTCCCCACAGACGGATCAGCCGTAAGACACAGGCAGCAGCCCCCAGAGCATCTCTGGCATGCCACTCCAAGTTCTCATTCCTGTTATCATCCCCCCCCCCCAATAAAAAAGCCATTCAGAAGTTTGCTTATAAGTGAGTGACTCATTGGGTGGGTGATGTTCAGACTTGTATCAAAAGAGGATGGTAACCAGAGGATCAGTGGGGGAATGGGGCTCCTACTTCAAAGCATGATGGGAATGAGGAAGCCGGAGGACCGGGGCCAGGAGGTAGAGCTCACAGTTGACGGGGCAGGTGAGATCCTGAGGCCCTTGCCTGGCACCCGCATCCTCCTCCTTGTTGAATAGCTCTGACAGTAAACACTGTTTTCTCACTGGCAGCGCGATCCTAGGGACCGGAGAAGGGCAGCAGAGGATATTGTTGCGTTACTGCCTGACAAATTTCTCACATTTGACAACGTTTGTAGGTGGCTCGATTTTAAAAACCACAAACTGAGGCAACCATTAGTCACTACCACCACCGGCTAGTGGCTGGCATTTATTCCACCTGCTAGATGGGGGGGGGGGGGGACCATCCACTGACTATCTCCTGAAAAGAATGATTTTGACCGGTTAGGCTGAACGGCGGTGATATGCTGTGTTGAATTTGGGTCCCCCCCCCCGTGTCCAGCATGTCCCTGTGTAGTTCTCCTTATGGGGTCATAATAAGAGGCTTCTGATCAGTCGGGTTAGTGGTGTCAGCGTTCACTCCCCATCGAGCCGTGACCTTACAGTGGTGGTCACTGGAGCCGTAGCTTGGGGGTGGGTCTCCAGCTTTCTCTCTGCCCCTGTGTCACTAGGTGAGAAGGTCACTGTCTGACCTGGATGTGCTGCCTTTAAAAGCCAGTGTCACACATGTGGGGGGGGGGGGCATGAAATCGAAAGCCAGCGGGTCCCGGGCAGCCGCTTCCCACACTGGCCTCCTGTGAATGGGGTCCATATGCGGAGCTGTCAGCCCCCACCTTTCAGTATAATAGTAACATGCAGGCGCTTCTGCAAGGCGCTTATTCCGGGCTCTGAAACAATGGACCTTTGTCTGGGAACATGGCGGCTGAGGAATTGGGGCCCCATGAGTGCGGGGCAGTAGTGCGGGGAGTGCCGTTGAAAATGGATGACATTCATATCTCCGTAATTCGAGCCGCGCTCCTCTGCTCATATTTGGCAGAGTCACTGGTGCGTTGTGCCAGATTAATTTCTCTTTGAAGCAATGCAGAGCCCCCCCTCCCCATCCCCCCCCCACAGGCCCGCGTGCCGTAAACATGTGGGACTAATCACATTCGCTGGCGTGCGCTTCCTCAGAACTGAGCGGCTGGTCATTTCGTAGAAAGGTCCCAGCCAGAGAGAGTGTAGCCAAAAACAACACGTTTTGTTTTCCCTGGGTCTAATGAGTCTGACTTAGTCGCAAGGATGTCTTTCAGTATGTGATTGTCATGAGGGTTTTTTACTCACACGCTCGACTGTGGCATTTTGTCATGATCTCCACGCAGTGTCAGTCGACACATTAGAGCCACAAAAGTGGCCACAAGCCCATTTCACTGTGTGTCAGACAGGGGGCGCTGGTGGTGAAGCTTGCCTAGGGGGCCACATGGGCTCCATCTCTGCCTGTGTGAATTGCTCCATGTGTCTGTGGCCGTGATGGACGGCGCCCCCAGTTCCCAGCTCTCGTTCTCTGTGCTGTGGCTGCAGAACTGTGTTTACTGGAGTCCCAGTCGCGCTTTCCACTTGTTTACAGCAGTGCCTTTTTAGACCCCTGGAGATGTTGATGTCCGCATGAGTGCGATTACGGGGTCACTCTCATTTAATCTTCTTTCAGTACAGGACAGCCACCCCCACACAAGGCCAGGCGCCCCCGGGTCACTGAACCCATGTGCTGTGTCCCTCCGGGCTCAGTACTCTGTTTCTGGGGGGGGGCAGCAGAGGCAGAGCCATCTCTCAGCTGTCCCAACACTGGGATATATGGCTTTTTTCACCACAGGTATTTATTAAGCCTTCCGATTGGTCGGACTGGAAGGGTGCTCCTCCAAATTGCTGGTTTAGTGAAACCCCTGAAAGCAGACCCACCCCAGAACTGACATTCTCATGGGAGGTGGCAGTCAGGTTCCTTGTCCCCCCCCACCCCCACCCCCCGGGATTGCGTCTATATTCTGTCCAAATCCAGGGCTGAGTGGGAACATGGGGAAGCCCAAATGCAAGTAGATAAGCATGTTGCAGTGGTCTACTTGAAATATCGCTGGGGGTTTCCTGACCGGGGGGTGGCCCCTGGATCGAGTTTGCATGGGAGCATCATCTTGAAGGCCCTGGACCAAACATCATTCTCGTTCTCCCTCAGAAACCCAAACCTGATGCCCTCACAGTGGATTCGGGGAACCTGCCCCCACTCAGTAAAGAGCAGGAAATTAGCTGCTGCTCTTCATTGGGGGAGGAGGGGAGTTGAATAAACAGAGAGAGACTGGGCCATCTGGCATGTGGCCGGTGCTGCCGTGTGTTCCTGACATCATGTGACCTGTTTGCTGAACCCAGAGCACGGACATAATGTACCACTCCCCTTTTTGCCCATGTGAGCATGCCACTGTGTCCAGCTGCGGTCTCATGAGCACCATGGTGGGGGCAGTCCTCTGCTCAGCACCATGTCCTGAAATCCCCCCCTGTGTTCCTTTCAGATGTCTGCCACCTCAACCCACGCATGTGGTCTGATAGCCCTCGCCATCCTCACCATCCTCTGTGTTCACGTCAACTCTGAGCCATGGATCCTTGAAGGTGAGTCGCCTGCCTGGGTGTAGCTGGATTGGAGATGGACTTTGAGGGTGTATCTGAGGTCAGACAAACCCACAGATAACCCTTCAGTGGTTGTTGACATCAGAATGCCATTAGCGAAATGTCTAGGTGTGTCTGTAAGTTGAGGAAGAGAGTTCTCTTGCCAAAAGAGGGATCTATGCATGGCACGTGTGAAACCAGTGTGAAACCAGTACACGGGGCTGTGACAGGCAGAAGGCATCCAGCTGTTTGTAGCTAGAATCTTCCAGGGGGCACAATAGTGTGAAATCTCAGTGTCATGTCACTCCAGTGAGCGAACTTGAGTGCATTTCTCCTGAGCTGAAAGGGAAAGGTCATTGGTGAAACGTACCATTTGAGTAAAGAAGGACTAAGTGCTTGGTGAGCAATTACTGGATGGCAGGCTATGGTGCGATGATTTAGCTTGTGTGCAGCTTTGAGTAATTTGTCCAAATGGCCAGTGTATGGAAAGAGGTAAAGTTGTTTGGGTCGGGACATGTGCAGGAGAGGCGGGCCGCCGTAGCGTAGACCCGTGCAGGCCCGGTGAATCACCCACTGTTTTTATTTATTCACTGTTAATGATTAACGGCAGCTTGTGGCCAGTACTGTAACGCTGAGGTAAATGTCAGCAGGATCCACAGTAGATGCTTCGGGGGCCAGCTGTGTGACGCGTGTGAGAAGCAGGGGCTGGAGGCGGTAAGCGTGTCAGCGTGAACCCTAGTGGCATGACCGCCGTTCAGCCTAAGGGGTCAAAGTCAGCCAGATGGGCTGTGCTTTCATCAAGTCGGCATTTGCATCATGGTCTTCCTGAGCAGAAGCAGTGTGGAATGTGACCGGGGTGGCGGACGTGGCCCTGGGACTGCAGCAGCCCCTCCCTTCATCCACAATGCAATTCTTTGGGTTTAGGGGGCATGTGACATTTTAACACGTGCGAGGAAACAGTCTCTGCCTGTGTTTATATCTTTGGACGCCTTATTCGGCCACGAGGCCTGTCCTTCGCTGGAAACAAAACAGGCTTAACAGACACACTTACTGCTGCCCTTCAAACAAACCCCAGATGTACAGAGTAAGACTCCGAAACAAGCGAGTGGATGGTGTGTATCTGCCCCAGTGCTCTCAATATGGCTGCAATGGGCATTACATGGAGAGTGGTTGTTCTGACTCGCTGTCTCTTCCGACAAGCTGCAGACGTCCAGTACGGCTCCCTGGACTGCAACGTGACGCTGGCCTGCAGCTCCTCATTGCCCAGGTAAGTGGGGGTCGCCCACAGGGGTCATCGCCATGGCAATGCCACCACATGTTGGGAGAGTGTGACTCTTTTCCATCACCTTCCTGGGTGCCACAGGTCCCTGGCGGAGTGGCGACTGAACGGGAGCACACCAGTTCCCGGACAGACGGTTCTGGGTTCGGATGGCGGCCTGACACTCGTTAACACCACTCAGCACATGGAGGGAATGTACAGCTGCCACGATGAGGAAGGGAACGTGGTCCACGCGGTGAAGCTGTATCTGGGCCGTACGTGAGCCGTTCCGTCCCAAAGCGGTGCAAGCCGCCAATGTGGGGGATTAGACCGGCTTGGGTTGGGGCTCTTATTATTCATTTCTATTTCATTAGTGAGTAATACGCGGTGGGTTTCCTAGAAGTATTGGCTGCGATCTTCAGTGAGACAAGTGTGAAATGAAAAGTGAGAACGTGGTATAATGCCTGTCAGATACGCAAGACACGCCATGCCCAACACGGATGTAAGCTAGGGCAATGCATGGGTACCCGAAGCAGCTTGAGGCTGGGTTAACGGGCCATTAGCGAGGTCGTGTGATGTCATCGTCATAGTACAGAGCATGGTCTGCCTGTAGTGGATGTGATCTGCCCCTTTGCTGCCCATCCATGGGGGGGGGGGGGTTGCGTAGCTGTGAAAGGTTGGCCATCAGGGGTTCATTCCAAGAAAAGACAGGGGCCCTCAGGAATTGAACTAACCACCTGTGTGACTGCCCTGTCAATTGTAGCGGAAACTCACTTCTCTGGAAAGTTACAAGCGAGGGAAGTTGTGCACTTGTGGAGTAGGGCTGGATGGAGCGGGAAACGGCTCCCCTGAAATGCTGGGCTCACTCAAAGGCAGGAAGCGTCGTCCCCGGTGACCTCTGTAGCTTCCTGACAGGAAAGGTGGAGGTCGCTGATACAGTGATATGTTGCGTACATGCTCGCTCTCGCAGGGGGGAGGGGGGTCTTATGCAGTTCAGTGGCTATTCTTATTTCCCTCCTCATGAGCAGGAGGTCACTGTGACCAATGGGTGGTAAACTTGTGAGTAGGGGCAATGCTGTCATGAAGAGTGGAGGTCAATTATGACACCCAGTGAATGGCTGGTTAGCGTGTGGCTAACAGGGAGCTACACACTGCAGCTTTCGAGCTGTGTCCTGGCTGCGTGTGCTGTCTGTGAATGGATCCCCCCTGTGGTCTCCCCAGGTGCCCCGGAGCCACTGAATGTGTCGTGCAGGATGGTCAATCACCACGTCGTCCGTTGCTTCTGGAAGCCACTGGTGAACACGTACCTGTCCAGCAAGTATATCGCCACCTACAGGTAGGTGTTGTAATTAGCATTTATATTCACAATGGTCATTTGTATGGGTTACTTTATATCGCTAATTATAACAATTTAACGTTCATAGCTTGATAGCTAGCTAATATCACTAACGGTACTTGTGAATATAAAATGAGATTAGTTTGTGTCTTGTTGACATCAGCATATCTGCCACACTGACAACAATCCACATAAGTCCAGTAATAACATTAAACTGTTCAGTGATAGCTGTGTAATGATAGGTTTGTATTTGTCGCATTATGTTGCTTTAGGTTTATTTTGTAAAGTAGTTTCTCATGCACCAGAAATAATGGATCTTTGTAGATGCATGTTTTTTATTGGACAGCGATGATATTTAAGCCAGCACCTGCTCTCATGGGCCAAGTCATGTGACTACCGCTGTTTCCTGTCTTGGTCCTGCTCTAAATTTGTAGTTTACAGCACTGCGGTTCACGTGACCCTTGAATAATGAGAAGTCTTTTTAGTGTTGGGATGAACTGCGCCACATCTCTGAGTCCAGATGTGATCCGCTGACCCTCTGTGCAGGTATGATAACCATGTGAAGACGTGCCACCAGGAGCTGTCCAAGCCCAACGAGTGCACCATCAGTAATCCGCCCATGTGGTATCACACAGTCACCATGAACATCACCGAGGTCAACCCCCTTGGCACAGCCTCCACCCGGATACAGCTGCAGTTCCATAAGCTGTGTAGGTGTCCCATCATTATCGGCGTCCCCCATCTCACCAATGTGCTGACGTGCCTGCTGCCCCCTGCACACAGTGAGACCTGACCCCCCCGAGGCTGTGACCCTGGAGCCGGTGGCGGGACAGCCCCGAAAGCTGCGAGTTAGCTGGCGGTACCCGAGCTCGTGGCCGCAGGGCAGTGCCTTCCCGCTGCACTTCCAACTGCGCTACCGGCCAGTGGGCTCCAACATTTGGTCTGAGGTGAGACACTGCTTTTGAATTGATGGGAAAATGCTGGGATAGCATGATGACAGAGTGGAGGACTGTCTGTCAAGTGTTGGATGGGGGGGCTATCAGTGAATATGTCTCTCCTTCTGAGGACACTGTGTAGAACATCGCCCCGAGGAGGGTTTATGAATCAGTTATGGTGCACATATTGTGAGTGTGATGTGTTTCGTGCCTGATGTCGACCTGTTCTCCCTCCCAGAGGATCACGACTGGCACCACCGTGATGATCACGGATATGGTCACTGGACACCCCCACCTCATTCAGGTGCAGGCTGGAGACGAGTTAAGCTTTGGCAGCTGGAGCGAGTGGAGTCCTGAGCTGCTGGCTCTGCCCTGGATTGGTGAGGTTTCCCACCTGGCCACTAGCGGCTTTAGTTGGTATGTGGAGGCAATGTAATCACAGATCACGGCTCTCGCTTGGTGTAGTGAAGGATGAGGTTGTTGACTTTACCTGGGAGTACACAGAAGGTCTTTAAGAAGGTGGAGACCACCGGGGGGTGCTGTGGCACACTGGTGAGGCGTGACGAGAGGAAATGCAGCCTTACAAGACTCTCAGGCCTCCGTGTCTTGCTGTGTTTCTTATGTCTGCCGGTCTCTGTCGACTGAAGTAGAAGCTAGTCCGACCACGAAGGAGGATCCGGCCTACGAGCTCTTCACAGAGCCGATAACAATGGAGCCCACAGGTATGTGGCGCATGGTGCCTGTGTGTGTGTGTGTCTGTCTGTGTGCAGGAGTGCTGAGAGCTGTTTTAGAGGGCTGAGAGCAGGGTGTGGACTGCCAGGAGTGTACATCTGATCTGCTTGTGGACTTCAGAGGCAGTCATCTGGGTTGTATTCTGTAAAGCCCAATGGGATACATTTGCCTGGCAGCGGTGCCCTCCTTGGCTTCATCATGGGGGAAAGGAGAGCGCACTGTAGCCTCAGTGTGGAGCCTCCTCATGATGCCTAGCCTACGGCATCTCGTCACCCTGGTGACATTCCTAGGAGAGATGCGCTATGGGAGTGGGAGATGGCCAAGCTGTCCACCCTGGCAGGTCCTGCTGTGTCAGATGGAGCAGTAGACCATGGATGAGCCAGTGCGTCTCAAGCAGTCAAGGAGAAGTGCAGTATTACCACTGTAGGCACCATGTGGTGTTTTTAGTGACTGAATAAACACTTCTGCTGTGGGTAGTACACCTTCCCTGGTGCACTGTGTCGATGGTGCCAGTTGCTTGTGGCTATTTTTAGGGCAGTCAGTGCTCTGCCAACTCCTTGCTGCCTTAGATCTGTATGCCACGTTCCCGAGAATGGCTGGAGGAGCAGCCTCGAGTAGACGCCCCTGCCGGGAGCTCGTCTGATTGGCTGTGCTGATGTACACTCAGCTGGCTGGCTAGCTGATGGAGCTAGCTATCCAGAGAAAAAAAAAAAAAATATATATATATATATATATATATATTATTTATTTTTTTCTTGTGTGTGTGTGTGTCTGAGAAAAAAGCTGGCTTGAGGGAGCTTGCGGTGTAAATCTCTCTAAGAAACCGTCCCAGGAAAACAAGACAGCAGTGTGCTGTAGGGATCCACCACCTTGGGTATCAGAAATGTGAAACTGCTGCCTGAAATGATTTTTTCCACACTTGGAAATTTTGAGTGGGACTGACTCAGCCTATTTTCATGCAGAAACACACATGTTGTGCATTTGTTGCCAGTGAAGCATTAGGCTGTGCCGCGTTAGTAACATGAGTGTGCGTGCCTTGGTTCTGAATTGTAGGTGGTGGGAGGGGGGGGCAATGTGAAGGGAGATTGGGGTGTAGGAGCCAGGCTGTAGTGAACGAGGCCAAATGTTACGGGCCAAAGGAAACACCATCCTGGTGTGCTGTGTGCGGTGGGTCTGCCTTGGAGTGAAGGAGAGAGGCGTATTGTGTGAAATCCAGCAAGGACCATAACGAACTGTATGGAAACATGTAAGAGTTTTGGTAAAGTACCAGGGATGGGGTGAGATTAGGGGAAAATAGGTGTGGCATGTAGTGTCAGAAACTGAATGATCGGTGGCATGTGCCATGTTTGATAAGCATGTCATGGTCGTGTGCCCTTCATCACAGAGTTACCCGTGGAGAAGACAAAGGGCGTGGGCGTGCTGGTGTGCCTGGGCCTGCTAGCGGGAGTCATCCTTTTGATGCTGTGCACGCTGATCATCCTCCTCTGGTGAGAGGAAGGCTCTGACTGTAACAGAACATGACAGGACTGTGTGCTGTCATGGCTGGTATGCATGCAGAACCCATTAACATTAGCCTAAGTGTAAATGTAAGTGCAGTAAATGTAAATGTAGTCTAAATGTACATGTAATGTGGGAATGAAGGAGGTAGTTGTTGGCATGACTGGGGGAGAGAGGTAGGGATTCTGTCTGCCTCCCAACCACGTTTGCCAAATGAGACCCTGTCATGTCACTTCAGGGTGAGACAGAAGAGGAGGGACTGCATGATGAAGAGGGAGCTGGCATCGATGATGTCCATGCAGCGTGTGAAGATATGAGGTGTGTGTAAGTCTAATAAATACTAATGGCAGAAGACTTATGGCGCTTTTCCGCTAGCATGCAGAAACTCAATCGTACCCAATCCATACCGTGAAGAGACTAGTTACAGCGCGAGTCCAGCTCACTTTGGTTGTCCACTGCAGAAGGGTCGCCTCGGTAAAGGCGCTGTCGGATTTGGAGAAAGACAGTGATATAAAACCGAAGAAAAGCTTATGTACTGTGTGCGTACGGTGTACATCATGATTTACTATGTCCTAATTTAAATTTTTAATAGCAAGGTTGTGAGAATCGCTATGTTATGTTAGCATCAAATGTTACCGCAATTAGCATTCACCTGCGTAAATTTTCATTATGAATCCATTTCATTCAGCCATTCTGTAGTACTTTTTTTTGAGTAAGAGGATGGAAATTTATGTTCCGAGGAATGTATCAATATATCACGATGTGTGATACTACTAATAATGAATAATTCCAGTTCGTTATCTCCGTGCATTTCGACCAATCAGATGGTGGTGAAGCTTGGTTTAGTCATATTCTCAGCCGTGCTAGTAAGCAGGGCCATGTCAGCCCCATTACAGGACAGGTACGGCTTGCATAATTTACAATAGGAAACAGTCTCTTCGCGGTTCGGCTCGGGTCTTGGTGGCTGCGGAAAAGTGCCATTAGTAAGTGGTAGTTATGGCAAAGATTCAATGACCGTGGGCCGAATGGGTGGCACAGAAACTTGAGCAGGGCACAAGATAAGGTGATAACTTGGGCAATGCGCTTTGTTGGCAGGTGTCTGTGATACCTGGCAGCCCACAGGAGCTGTTTTCAAGGAGAAGCAGTAATGCCACTAAGGGGTTCAGCAGGACCACACAAAGGACTACAAAACCCAGAATCCACAAGGCCATGGGAACTCAACTGATGTGTCAGGACAATGCAGACTGGCATGGCACAGAAGGCATGGTGTGTTGGATGGAAGGCCTGGAACCAAAGCAGAGACAGCATTGGCTGTCAACCGTGTACAGACTTTTGTTTCACCTGGAGATGCCAGAGTGCTGCTTCTGAGATGTGAATGAACTGATTGCATGGGCATTTAAGGACTCGGAGAGAGGGCTGTGACCTGATGGGGTTGGCTTTTGCACTGACAAAATGCTGCCCTATAAGGTTGTGAAAGAGAGCTAAAGAAACCATTATATTGAATTAACCCATACTAACCCATGTCTGCTCCCAGCTGGCCACAGATCTCCTCCATTAGCACCCAACTCCAGTCACACATACCAAAAACTCCCCTGCCAAACCTTTCCTGTAATCCCGACAGACTCACCTTCCTTATACCGCTGCATTGGCCAGGTCCTCCGCCTCCTTGCTTCACTTCCATTGACTCTTATACTTACCACCTTCCCCTCCCAAACTCAGCATACACACACCGAATAAGCCCACACAAGTCAATTGTTCCGAAGTTTATAGTGCTGCTCCAACAATACATGCCGTGTCTCCCATCCAGCGCCAACTTCGTCCAAACTTAAAGCTGACAGTGGCCTATGGGGAGATGCCTGGAACTGCTCCAGAAACAGCCAGAGCATCCATTCAGCACATCACCATGCGAGACGAACACAGCAAGTCTTAAAATGCACTTTATTCCAAACATTCAAAAGAAGCTCCAAAATCAGGTTACGCTCACCACACGTTTTCAACGTGTTTACATTGCAACAAAATAAGCTATCTCACTGATCTGAGAAAAGGCAGAGACTGCACTCGTCAGCTTAGCCGAAATGGTCAGATAAACTAATAAAATGACACTGACAGAACAGCAAACGGTGCGATCAAAATACCCCTTTTATAACTGCAGCTGGCTGGGGGGGGGCAAACCCCATTGTTAAACGCTGGCAAGCAGAGAAACTACACAAAACAGCATAAACCAACAATCTGACAGACACTTGCTTGCAAAGCCGACACACACCGCACAGACCGGCTGACACCCCCCCCCCCCCCCAACACATGGTCCGCATTAACCGGCAAACACAATAAACCCTCCCCCTAGGAAAAGCTCCAGCAAAACCACCGCAGTACATCAGCATACACACCCATCACTATAAACAGAGGTGTACCCCCCCCATATGTAATCTGGCGTCATTTGTCCCCCCTAATAAATAGACCTTTGTATTTCAGTTATGATGTTGTGTGTGTCTCCCCCCCCCCCCCCCCCCCGGCAACCCCCCCCCCCCCCCCCCCCCCTGCCTGCCCGCCCCACCCTCCAACCCCAGTCACTGTCAGGGCCAAACACATGATGAATTGCCCTGTCAACAGAATTCATTCAGGGACCAATTAATTCAGCAGAAATGAACTAGAGCCATCAGTCGCTGAAAAACTCAGTGCAAAGAGAGCAAAGTAGCTCTCAAAGTAAAAGAGAGAGAGAGGGAGAGAGAGAGAGAGCAAGAGAGAGCGTGGTGGAAGTTAGCCTGACAGGAATTGGTCATTTAATGCTTTAGCGCACCGGAGACAGCCCTGTCATACAGAAAAGCGTGGCAGGCCTCCCCTGGTACTTTATTTATTAATTACCCAGAGCAGTGAGGGGCATTTAACTGTCTCACTCCAAGCCTGTCAACTCACCTTCTTGTCATTTCCTTTCCATAAACAGATCCTTTAACACCACGCAGAGGTTAATAGAATGAAGTCCACCTACCTTTAGAAAAATATTCATTTTTGCAGGGGGGGGGAATCATCAAATGTGTTCCCTTGCATCATTTTATGAGTCGCTGTGGGTCCCTACAACCCGCAAGGATGTGGACTTCACTGACTCCCCCTGACCATTTCACCCGCAAAAGCACAGCCTGTCTTTTCTTCGAAATCGACAAATAACTCACTCCCACAACTTAAAAAACAATTTGTCCGCGAGCCATCTTCTACATTTCTTCAGAAGAATTCTACATTTATTTCTATTTATTTATTTTTTATCTATTAGCCTAAATCATCATTCCATCCTATATGCTAAAACAGCTCATGTTTGGTTCAAAAACAAAGAATACAGCAACAATTGAATATTTCATTCACCTGATCACAAGGTTTCATACACTCACCTAGAACATGCAACAGATTTCAGGCACACTATTCTTCCGTTCCGTTAAAACTAGTCAGGTGGGGCGTTTTTTTCCCTAGTAGCGCATTAAAAGCAGACACGCCAAATGACGTTTCCTAACGCTTTGCGTGGCAACACACAAATTTTGCACAAATTTAGTACCCACATTAAAAAAATATTCTAGAAAGTGACAAGATTCTGCCAGACGTCTGAATTATACATAAAGAGTTTATCGGAATTAGCTTGGTAAGGACAAACCAGTATTGGATACGTTTGAAATTTTCCTGGAGGAGTGTGATGGTATATAGACAGAGAGCAGACTGGCAGACCGTTTTCGCTCTGCAACTGAGCATGAGTGTTAGTAATACAGCCTTAACTTAGTGCGAAATTGAGAGAAATGGGGACTGACCCAACACCCGACGACCAGCGTCCTGTAAACCACTTCCTCACCCATCTAACCCCAAAACACCACTGTCCCATCGCCTTCACTGACAAACGATCCAATGGGTCAAATATACCCTTTGTGTGCAGAGTGCCCATGGTAGCTTATGTTTAACTTTGAAGTTATTTTACCATGCCTACGTCCGTGTCATGCAGGTCCTGAACGTAGGCGCTGAGCCATTCCTCAGTCCTAGCATTTCCGATGGCTCCTTTGTGATGCAATATAACACATAGAAAAACTAAGTTAAATTGTAGCATGTTGTTTTTTTTTTTTCGATGTACATCGTTTTTTTTTTTTTTTTTAAGTAATGCCTTTAGAAACATTTTCAAGACAACAGCCCGGGAAAAGGATCGCATTTTACAACAACAAATTAATGAAGGAAGGGCAATATCTACAAAAACTAATTAGCGTGTGATTTTGGACTGCGGGGTAATTATGATGTCCATATGGTCAATGCAAAGCTATTTAGGGGGAAATACTATCAGGCTGCAGCTCCTGCACTGCTGCCAAAGGTTTGATCTTTCCCTTTGTTGCGGCGTTGATCAAGGGGTGAATTATTAATGGAACCTTTCTTGGGCTGGGGAAGGATCGTGCTGTAAGAGGAGGACGCCGGGGCAGCTGCCATGCAGACTCCTTTGGCAGACCGTCCTCTCCGGGATCAGGAAACAAAACCCGAGGCTCTTTCCAGCCTGGTGCCCACATGAATCCATGCACAACTTGGACAGAACCAGGACCGCCGGCCTACCGTGTTTACTCGAATGCAAGGCACGCTCCATACACCATCAGAGCGGCTGGCAATTATTAGACCGCTTTTACACACTAGTAACGGCCCAATTACATTTTTTTACACACATATATAAGCGATGCTATAATTTTCTTGTGGTTGTTTCATACACATAAATAACTAAATATGTAACTAATTGCAGGAAGTCTCGTGTTCAGCTATTATTAAAAATAAAAAAAAGTTACAATGGTTAATTTCAATAATATATTTTTACACACACAATAAAATATTCAAAAAAGAATGATATAAAATTAAATGCAATAATGAAATAAATATAATTTGCTCTATTGAACTGAAGTGAAATTCTTTAAATGGAAAAAAGTATCACTATTGTTACATCCGCTTATTTACTATTTTATAACTACAGTAACGGTACATTAATTTCCACGGATGCATTTTTCATTGGGACGAAGGTATAAAGCAGAATAAGCTTGGCAAAGAACTGGCTTTATTGTTGGAAAGTCCAGGAGTGAAGTCTGGAATGGCAATCTAGACTGTACAGAACCGTTTAAACGTTACCTTAGCTGGACCCTGGTAGCTCTGTACTCGGTCTGATTGCTCCTCGGGGAAAGACCCCGAGCTCATTGTTCTTTTCGTTGAAAACATCTTGATAGACACTGCTGGCACGAAGTGCTGCATTAACTCAAAAAAGCAGAAAATCTTCTCAGACATATAGGGAAAAAAAAACAAAATGCCACTTAGCCAATACAGTCTAGCTAATTGTTTGAAGTTTATTTACCTTTCCAAACTTAAACACGACCTAGACATCAACTAATTCAGTCACAGTTCCACAAAGATACATCAGCTAGATGCTGTAACTGCTTGTAAAAAAGTGTAAGAAATTCAAATAATTATTTAAAAGCCCACATGACTTAGTCTAAATGTGTATATGTACAACCCTGTATCCAAATAAGCTAGGATGCTGTGTAAAATGTAAATAAAAACAGAATGCCATGATTTACACATTTTACATATGATTAATATTCCCAAATTTAATTGAAAATAGAACAAAGAACATATCAAATGTTGAAGCTGAAAAAAAAAATTTATGACAAATATATGCTCAATTTTAATTTGATGCTAGCAACACATTTCAAAAAAGTTGGGACAGGGGCATGTTTACCGCTGTGTTGCATCAGCTCTTCTTTTAATGACACTCTGTAAACGTTTGGGAACTGAGGAGACCAGTGGCTGGAGTTTTGAAAGTGAAATGTTGCCCCATTCTTGCCTGATATAGGATTTCAACTGCTCAACAATTCAAGGTCCAATTTGTTGTATTTTGTTTCATGATGCACCAAATATTTTCAGTGGGTGACAGTTCTGGACTGCAGGCAGGCCAGTCTAGTACCCAGACTCTTCCTCTACAGAGCCATGCTGTTATCATACATGCAGAATGCGGTTTGGCATTGTCTTGCTGAAATACACAAGGTTCCTCTGAAAAAGACATTGCTGGGATGGCAGCATATGTTGCTACAAAACCTGTATACATCATTCAGCATTAATGGTCCCGTCCCAAATGTGCAACCTACCCAAGCCATGGGCACTAATGCAGCCCCATACCATCACAGATGCTGGCTTTTGAACTGTCTGCTGATAACAAGCTGGATAGTCCCTCTCCTCTTTAGCCCAGAGGATGTGACATCCATGATTTCCATTCCATTCTCTGAACTTTTTACGGTATCATGTACCATAGATGATGAAATTCTCAAGTTCTTTGCAATATTACTTTGAGAAACATTATTCTTAAGTTGTTTGCACTATTTGCCCACACAGTCTTTCACAGAGTGGTGACCCTCTCCCCATCTTCACTGCTCAGAGGCGAGGGGGGGGGGGGCTTTTTTATACCCAATCATCTTACTGACCTGCTGCCAATTAACCTAATTAGTTGTGAGATATTCAACCAGGTGTTCTGTTTTAGCATTAAACAACTTTTCCAGCCTTCAGTTGCCCCTCTCCCAGCTTTTGAGAAACAATTTTCTGACATCAAATTCAAATTGGCCATATATTTATCTTAAAAAAAAATAAAACTTCTGTTTCAACATCTGATATGTTATCTTTGTTGTATTTTCAGCTAAGTGTGGGTTTATATATGATTTGCAAATAATTGCATTGTATTTTTATTTACATTTTACACAGTGTCCCCACTTTGGGGGGTTGGAAACAGGGTTGTAACTTAAGTTTTAGTTGGCAAAAGAAATCATTAAATAACGCTTTCCGTGAGTAAATACGGCTTTAATAATAATAATTATTATTCTGTCAACCACAACCAACTGTCGGGACTAGACAAAACTTTGACATGACTATATAATTATAATTAATTCAGCTATGTCATCTAATTTCAATAAATCTTGTTTAAAAGTAAAGCTCAAATTATAGTGCAGCTTCTCAATGAGAAAATGGCACTACACTTCATCTCACCAAAATGGTGTAGGAGAGAGTTTGATATCGGGGGGGGGGGGGGGGCAGAATAAAAATTTATATACAAAACTCTATTTTTTTTTGGGGGGGGGGAAGGAATACCAATTAAATATTGGGGGGAACCGATCCCCCCCCCCCCCGAATCCCACCCCCCCGCCTTTCC
>JAOYFF010000116.1:22649914-22674780 GCA_025773925.1 Cryptomyrus ogoouensis
ACCATAAACAGAGGGGTACCCCCCCCCCTTGTAATCTGGCGTCCTTTTCCCCCCCTAACAAAAAGACCTTTGTATTTCAGTTATGTTGTTGTGTGTGTCCCCCCCCCCCCCCCCCATGTGAAACACTCCTACTCCCTTGACTAAAAAACTGCATCTCATTAGAGACCAACACACAGGATGCTGCTTCCCAGTCCTCAGTGAAACAGGAATCTGTCCCTAAGTGGCATTGCAGACTACATAAACAGGGGCAGACACCAAGCCAGGCCTACTCAAGCCAGAACAACACCTGTACCACCTGCCAGGGCGAGAGAGGGCACCAGCAGGCTTTAGGGGGAGGGGGTTAAGTTGAGCCGTGTCCATCTCCCCCTCAGTCAGCTAAGGCACACGCTGCTCTGTGACCCTGCTCTACAGACTGGAGCCGTGTAAAAGCAGCGCCTGTTCACCACCACACTTCCGTTGCTGCTTTGTACGATCTGCCACAGCAGTGGGTTTGAAATGACAATCGAGCGACTTCCCACCAGGGCCGGCCCAAGACGTAAGCGAGCCAAGTTTACTAAGGGCTCAGCAGCCACCAGAGCCCCCCTCCCCATCTGATCAGTCTTTCAGATTGGAAAGGAAGATGACAAAGGGAAACTAGGTTAATCAAATTTTACTTAGGGAACCAAAAAAGGTTGGGCTGGCCCTGCTTCCACCCCAGTGTTTTCTTCACAGAGAGTACTGTAAATTACTGCGCAACAACCTTTAACTTGCTCCACTTTTACCACTCATGGTTATCACACACCCCATTTTACCTTTAAACAAATCCAGGAGAATCCCTTGCGCTCCATACTAAGGCACTTTCTCCACGGACACTTGTGGTCCATATACGGCTTGGCCAAGGTACCATACCGCCATCTACTGGCTAACCTGGGATGACACGCCATGAAACGCCTCCCTGACTATCAGCTGCCCAAGATCGACCGAGTCCTACGTGCATCTAAAACTTTTAACAGATCACACTGACATGGAGGGAAAAGACGTACAAGCAAAAGCCCGGCTTGTCCTACCTGGACGCAGGCTCCGCTGTCGTGCCCGCAGGAACTGTGCTCTTCGCCGTGTATCAGCTCCGCATCCGAGAAGCTGCCGATTACTGGATACAGACCGCTCTCCTCCACACCGCCTAGCCCTTCTTCCTGGGAGCTCCTTGCAGGTCCAGCGGAAGGAAGAGATGGGCCCGACTGCACTGCCGTCCCGGACTGTGCCCCAAACCGCCCAATTAGCGTCTTGATAGAGCAGTTGGATATCTTCTAATAACCTGGAAGATCTGGATAACTTCGAATAACCGCAGCATATTACATGAAACCGGCCCAAAATGTATTAATTGAACTTAGTATCTCACTGAACTGCCAATATATCTGAACTGAACTTAAGGGTTTTCCCAAACAGTCCATGGCGATTACTTATTCGCGAGCGGCGCCAAGAAAGAAAAGTGTTTGCTGCTTATTAAGTGGCTGTGAGGCCACTTATCTTTCCCATCGACGGCTGGAACTTCCCTTTTTGGAGGGAAAATAACAGCAAGGCGGGCAGGAGAGATTTCCGTGGCATGGGGGCGGGGCTGAGCTTTCTTAGTAGTAATTATACTACGTGAAAAAACACATGAAGTCCATGTATCTGGCCATTACTCTTCCAGCATCAGGCTGTTTATGTCACAGAGAGTGACACATGACTTTCTGGTAATCATAAAAAACATCCATGCTGTTTCTGATTACAGTTCTGTCCATCGGTTCTGTCCATCCAGGTCTCATTCTACGGGAGAACAGGAACAAGCTCATGAGAAAGCCCACCAATAATGTCTGCATGCAGTTCACATACAGGGAGCATATTTGGATTCTGCCGCCACAGAATTGTCTTTTGCACGCGTGACAATACGTAGCTTCTTGTGGTTATGCTTCACTCCAGCTTGGCACGTGTCGTGTCGTCTCACTCCTCCGCATCCGTATCATGCACGTAAAAAGCTGCGCATACACGAATTTGGCGGCGTTTGGTAAAGCGTCATACTTTATTTCTACACACACTGACCATATCGCGCCAGCTCATACAGAATGCCTTCTCTACTTGAGAACATAGGAGATCTGCATACCATAAAACTACTGGTTCGCGTGATTACAGATAACACGTGTTGTCCGTGCTGTCTTCCACTCGGCATTTCCCAAACTGCAACGTATGTCGCAACGCGCTGGTGTCATCCCATAGAGTGCTGAATCCAATTTGGCTGCCACAACACGTGGTCAGGCCCTTTACTCTGTATAAACAAAAAAAGCAAAATTTTTAAATGCTACCGGGCTACTCAACCATGTTACTGGTATCTGACATCATAAGAGCGTACATCACCTCGTTTTTTCACAAGGTTTAGATATTCTTCGGGAAGGTGCATCGAAGTTCACGGCCACCCCCCTTTGACGCCTATGTTGGATAGGAGCTGTTCGAGGAGACGGCCAATGGCATTCAGGAGTAGGCGGGACTTTTTCTGACTGATATGCGCATCCACCAAACAAGATCTACTCCGTGTATGCAAATAAATCTTAGGAGTAGACCGGTGTCTAGACCGTTATTTGAGGATTTACTTTATCTATTTATTATTATTATTAGTATTAATTCTAATAATAATTATTATCATTACTGTTATAGCAATAGCAACAACAACAATAATAATAATTCCCGAAACCGTAGTCTTCAGCCGATGACCAGCGTTGTATTTTAGCCGTTTTGTCACGTTTTTTTGTCATGACGTACATTTTTCCTGTCATTGCTGTCTTAATCTGCATTTCGTCCGTATGCTGCTTCTGTTTTGATAGACTTAACTGTGATATCTTTGAAACGTTACTTGTAATAAATATAATTCGACACGTCTTAAAGTCTGAAGTGCTTTAATATATGCTGGTGTAGCAGCATGAACAATGCTGCATCTACCCAATAAACAGAGACAGTGGCGCCTGGAGCGTTTTATCTCGGGGTACCCACATCCGACTCACCCATCGATCTAATAATTACATTGCAGTGGGGGGATCCGCCCATGAATACTGCCCATGAACCTGCATCTTTCAGTATTCCCACACCCATAACCTCTTCCCATACGTTATGTTAAGCTGGCACAAGTATACTGCTCTTCCCAGTTACACACCGCAACGCTTTTTTCCATTTTGCTGCATAAACGGAACAATTAAACTCCTGTTTGAGGCCTCTGGTACACATTGTGTGCACTGATCGTTTGTCTATATTTCCAGTATGTAGCACACGCTTCCGACCAGTAGATGGCACTATGGAACTCTACACAGGGGATGAAGACTGATAGAGTTCATTACATGGCTCACAGCAGTTTATTTCATAGGCCTTGAGTCTGTAGGACCACACTAAGCCACACTGACAGTCTAGTTGGGCCTGTTTTCACTAAAGCACCATTTCCACTAAGGACGGTCCCACAAGGAAGTTTCCCAATCAGTCTACAGCGTCATGTGTGCCATACCAACAGAAGGATGACAAGGTAGCTAGCGAGGTCTGCTGGCAGCTCCAGTCGGGTTACCATATTTGGTGAGACGAAAAAGATGTTCATTTCCTCACATCACTCATTGACATCACAAGTTGATGTCACTCGTGAGTAACATGACACCTAGGGATACGCATATCATTTAATTTTTAAAGTAGACTTGTGCACCAGCCTTGCAAATGCTGTGTGATGATAGTGAGTGGCTGCCGTATATTGAAAATTGGTGCCTTTTCTCTCACTCGGTACTCCACTGTAATATGCAACCCTGGGTCATACGGGTTGCAGTAATAAACCTGGACAGACCACCGACCTTTGACAAACCACCCAGATGCCCAGATGGGGGCCCAAAAAGAGTGACGTGTCCAGGTAAACCTGGACATATGATAACCCTAGGCTCCCAGCCTGGGGGTTTCTTCCCACAGTCTGACCACCTGTGCATCAATAAATCGCTGTGTTTAGGTCCTGTTTGACTAATCTGCTTGAGTTCTTTGAGGAAGGTACCAGAGGAATTGATCACAGAAAGGTCTATGTTGTGATCTACTGAGATTTCCAGAAGGCCTTTGATGTTGTCCCCCACAAACAGCTCCTGTTTAAGCTCAAAGCAGTAGGGATTTCAGTAACTGTAGCAGCTAGGATTGAAAATTGGTTAACAGATAGGAATCAGCGGGTAGTTATTAGAGGCACAATGTGGCCACACAGTGGGCCTGCGTTCATAGTGGGGTACCGCAGGGTTCAATTTTAGGGCCATTGTTATTCCTAATTTACTTTAACAATATTGACAACAAGATATACAGTAAATTGGTTAAATGTGCAGACAACACCAAGGTGGGTGGTGTAGCAGATACTGAACTAGCAGCACAGAGGCTACAACGGGATCTTGATTTAATTAGCGACTGGGCTGATACCTAGCAGATGAAATTGAACGTAGATAAATGTAAGATAATCCATGAGGGAGCAGAAATATAAAGTACAGATATTTTATGGGTTCCACTGAAATAAAGGTAGCAGACCTCGGTGTGTATGTTGATGGCTCCATGTCCCACTCTGGCCAGTGTGGGGAAGCAATTATAAAGACCAATAGGATGTTGGGTTACACCTCTAGGTGTGTGGAGTTTTAGTCAAGGGAGGTAATGCTAAGATGATTCAATTCCTTGGTAAGACCCCACCTACAATATTGCGTGCAGGTTTGGTCACCATACCTTGCTGTTTTGGAAAAGGTTCAACGTGGGGCTACAAGAATGATTCCTGGTCCTAAAGTGAGGGAACTACCAACTAAATCGTTATCAAACAATTTCCTTACCAATATGTTTGTGAAGGTGTGTAATAACATGAAATTAAAATGTTGAAATTCAACTCCCGTGGGAAACCCTGAAAAGAACCTACTCAAGTTAGGGTACCGATTAATTATTTTTCGAAAAATTGATTTTTTAAAATTGATTAGTGAGATAGTGAGATATCTCATAAAATTCCCTTACTATTAGAGGAATGTCTTATGAGGAGAGGTTAGCTGACCTGAATCTGTTCAGCCTCGGGCGAAGGAGACTAAGGGGGGACATGATCCAGGTATATAAGGTTCTAACAGGTCTGGATGCTGTTCAACCAAATAATTACTTCAATTTTAGTTCAAATACATGAACTTGGCCATAGGTGGAAATTAGCGGGAGAACATTTTAAACTGGGTTTGAGAAAGCCCTTCTTTACACAGCGTGTAGTCAGAGTATGGAATAGTCTTCCTGCTAGTGTACTACCGCCTGACTCCGCCCTCTGACCTTTCCCTGCTTGGCCAGCATCCATTGCTGGCCATTCTGCCTTTTTCCCCCTTCTCTGTCTCTTGCTTTTCAACCGTAGTGTGTTTTCCCTCTTTTCTTTGGACAGCTGTGTAGCTTAATGGGTTGCGTGTGCAGCGCAGAGGCTGTGAATCCCCTGGTTACACCTCTGGTTGTGAGTTCTAGGCCAACCTCTGCTGTTTTGTTTTTTTCCCTAATATTTGTTGTTAGTTATCATTGCTTCCCTGTTTTGAGTTAGTATGCTTGTGCTCTGTTTTATGTTCTGCTTGTACTGGTCTTTTTCCCAGTCTTGATGATTGTTAGAGTTCCCTTATCCAGTGCTCATTTATTGTAGTTCATTATACTTGTTGCCTTGGTTTGTCGTTTGATTGGTTGTTTTTGAATATTCACACCTGCCCTTTGTTAGTTCTCAGTATCAGTGTATTTAAGTGCCTGCCTTAGTTGATTTCCACAGTCAGTCATTGTGATTTGTTCTGCGAGTGTTACGCTGGCTGTCTCTCTAGTTCCAGTTTCTGTATTACCTATTTCCATGTGTAGGTTTATTTATGGTTCAGTTTGTAGTGTTTTCCCCTGATTTTTGACCTCTCGTGGTTTTTTTTTTTTTTTTGGTATCTGTTCCCAGTGTGTTTGGTTAGTTTTGTTCTTAAGTTCATAACAATGAGTGCTCTCCTGCCCCGCTACCTCTCTGCTTTCGGGGGTGGGGGCACCGTGAATATCTCATAACAAAGGCCTCCCTGATAGCTGTGGTATATAGACGTGCCCGTTGGCTTTGGCCACTGGGGTACTGCGCTCCTAACTGCCCATGACACATACAGTATGGCACCATGACAGTGCAGAGATGCAGTTCATTCCAGGGCCGGGCAGGGCTAAATGCCATGACAAATCTGGACAGTTGACTCACTTGCCTGCAGACCTGCTTCAGGGGGCACGTCCCACCCACTGCCCTCAAGCCACACCCCTTGGGGGGGCGGATCCTGCAACTCCCCCAGATGCCCCAGAGCTTGAGTCTCATTCATTCCAGATGAGCTGTTTCCTGACGCAGTCAACCATGGGACTCCTTGCCGTTCTGGTCCTCTCGCTGCTGTCGGCCAAACTCCTTGAAGCGAATGAGGAAGAAATCTTACCAAGTGAGTAGTAAGACACCCTGCCCTCTTGGGTTGCCGGCCGTCCAGCCTTTCCTCCCTCTTCTGTGCCATTGTCTCTTACC
This sequence comes from Cryptomyrus ogoouensis, assembly GCA_025773925.1. NCBI lineage: Eukaryota > Metazoa > Chordata > Actinopteri > Osteoglossiformes > Mormyridae > Cryptomyrus > Cryptomyrus ogoouensis. Next base: position 22,656,432 of record JAOYFF010000116.1, read on the forward strand.
GCTGTGTATCCTGGCCATCAGTGAATAGGTTTCCAGGGCTATTTTTAGGGATGATTCGGATGCTTAGGAGAAGTAAGCAGAGGGAACTTGGCTTCTCTCTGACTGTCGTCTTTTTGGCTGCTGTTAAATCTCGCCGAGTGCCAAAGTGTCTGTGTACCTGTTTCCGTACTGTTCCGTGGCTTCTGTGCACTTTTCTAATGAGCCTGGCCACCAGGAAAACAAACACATACGCGAGAAAAGCAAAGGGCTGTAACAGGTTAGCATGGGGGTGTTTTTCTCTCGTTTCCAGGCCATACCCACCTTCTGGGCGCACCAGTCAGCATACCGCCCCAGTCCTCTGAGGTCCAGGTGGTAGCCCGGTTAGCCACCGAGAAGTTCAGCTCCAAGTCAAGGTCCAAGATGCTCTTCCGGCTGTTGGATGTGACGTCGGCGGAGATGCAGGTAAGGCTACTGGGACACTGAGCTTGGTCTTTCTGCACATGGAATGCACCAAGATATAAATACCTCCATGCTGACTTTCAGCCTGTTGTCCTGCGCTGCTTCCTCATGCTTTGATGTCACTGTGCCCGTTCCCTAGGTTACGAACATCATCACATACAAAATATGGGCCACCATCGGAAAAACCAAATGCCCGAAATCCACAGACGCCGACCTGGAATCTTGCGTGCTGGGAAAAAGGGTAATTTAAAAAAAACACCCCATAATTATCTGGCATGGGATACAGGCATTAATTAAGGTCGACCACAACATGTGGCTGTGCATGGAGCCATGCTGGTCAGTGAGTGCTGCCATACAGGCACTCTCCCCCATCTGCACCCTGTCCCACACACACACACACACACACCCCTGACCAGATAATACACACACACTTGCTTTATTGGTCAGCAGCTCTCCTAATTTGTCTCTCTTTTCCAGCGCCTCTCTTGCACATTTGAGGTGACCTACAATCCTCGTACCGAGCATCATAAGGTCCCGATTTCTGACTGCAAAAAGACCCCCGCGGCAGCTCGCTGAGTCCCACGGCACCTCCTGCTGGATGTCTTGCAGCATTGTGAAAACATAAAGACATGTTTCTTCACAAAGCCTAGACATGTTTCGGGGGGAGATTGCACTTTTTAATCTTGCTTTTTAATTTTAACAGCCATGGTCACCAGCATTTGGGGTGGGAGGGACTTTCTCTGACTGATATGCACATCTAAAAAAGGAGACTCTGAGTAGGTGGGTAAATCCTTGCGCACCAGTCATTACTCTTAAGGGGTTAAACAATCTGAGCATTTAGTTTAAGAATTTTATAACAACAACAAAACCAGCAATGACGATGACAACATCAATAATAACATTACTATTATTTAAAGGGTTCCCAGAACCGTAAGGTCATCAGCCGAAGACCAACGCTGTCTTATAACCATTTTATCACATTTTTATTGGCCTTATATCTGCTGCTTGTGTCACTGCTGTCTGAATCCGCATTTTGTCTGTATGCTACTTCTATCTTGATAATCTTAATTGTGAAATCTTTCAAATGCTGCTTACAATATGTCATTCAACGTGTCTAAAGTGCTTTAATATGCTGGTCTGGGACCAAGAATACTGCACCACCAACTGGGGCGTTACTTTACGATCTACATGAATCTGTATGAAAATGGAAATTAAACCCCTGCTTGGGGCCTCACTGTCTGCACTGATGATCGTCCTGTATTGGCAATTTGTAGCGATTGCTTGTGGTGAGTGTGGCTGTATACACCTCTGCACACTGGTATGAAGAGGATAAGCTGTACACAGGTCACAAAGGCTGAAGTGCCCAATACAAGGCTCACAAGTTTGTTTATTTCCTAACACTGTAGTTGGGCTTGTTTTAAGTTCAGCACCGTTTTCACTAAGAAGATCCCCACAAAGGAGTTTCCTGGGCTGTCAACAATGTCACATGTGCCATACCACTGTTACTCATCTCACATGCCCCAAAACCAGGAATATGACCAGAGGGATGACAAGGTAGCCAGCGAGGTCTGCTGGCAGCTCCACGGCCTGGGATATCCTCCCACGGTCTGACCGCGTGCGGTTTAGTGAATCACCATGGTTACCTGTGTTGCTCCCTTGCTTCTTGGACTCTATATTGCTTGGACAGTTTTGGAAGACAGATGGATGAACGAATCGCTTTAAATGAGTGGGCAATCGATGACATTGGCGCTCTCCTTAAGAGCGATCACGTTGCGTATATGGCAGCCTCATGTCCAAAGTCTTCCTGGAACCGTGATCATCTCACCGACAGCCTGTTGGCTTTGGCTTCCAGGGTACTGCCCGCCTACATGTCTGCCTACCTGCCCTCGACACACAGCTGGCATCACAGTGGGGCAGGACTGGAGGGCCACTAAACATCATGACTCATTGAGACAGCTGAGTCACATATTCGAGAACCGGCTTAGCTAAGGGGGCATGTCTCACCCGCCGCCCTCAAACCACACACCTTGGGGGGGGACCGATCCTGCGGCTCCCCCAGATGCTCCAAGGCTTGGATCTGATTCATTCCAAATGACCTGTTTACTGCTGCCGTTAACTGTGGTTCTCTGGAGCGTTCTGCTCCTCTCGCTGCTGTTGGCCACACGCCTCGAAGTGAATGAGGAAGAAATCATTTCGCTGAGTGAGTAGCGCCACCCCCTGTCTTCTTGGGCAGCCGGATGTCCAGCCTTCATTTCACTTCTCTGCAACTTTTCCTAGAGCAGCGCTCTTGTTGTCCTGACCATCGGTGAATAGACTTCCTAGACGATTTTTAGGGGTGGCTTGAGTGCTTAGACAGGGCTAGACCATGGTCCTGTGAGGCCCCTGGGCACCTGCATTTTGGAGGCCCCCCCATCACAGCAGGGGAGGGGGAGTTGAGGGCACATACCATGTAAATGGTCTGGATTCTGCTCCTCTATCAAGGCTATTTAGCTAGCTTGCTATGCTTGTCAGGTACAGAACTAGCTAACTTTATCTGACAAGTTACTGAGCTAGCATTATTAGCCATTATTTCTGAAAAAGGGAGGTATTTTTACGTGAAGTATTATTTACAATTAACAATGAAACTACAGCCACACAGCATGAAGATGTCTTTTTTTGGCATTAATGACTGTCTAGCTGGGATGATGACCACAGAGTTAGCTAGCTAACACTACATTGACATATATGCTAACATACTGTAAGTAACATTACATTTCAGGGTTACACTAGAGCCAAGGGATTTAAATCATTGCTATTTATGTTTTTGTTAGCTTGCTATGTTTTGACTTGTCAGGACCTTATCTATCACGTTAGCTAGTTAGTATTATTGGCCTGTGTCTAAGTAACGGAGGGAGGTAATTTCACTAAAAATTAATGTCTTGGATACAAACGTGAAAATAATGCACGTTTTTGAATGACCACGCGAAGCAATGTGTAGCAGCTGTGATATAAGCAGTATAATGTCATTCAAGGGTCCCTGTTATTCTCAATTCACACTCTTGCTAAAGTATGTTGTAAAATGCCAACCAGCATATTGAGGACAGGGGCCAGTGACCGTGATGTTAATTTTGCACCACTCTGCATGGAGAAGAGCCAGGGGCCTTGAGGTTCAGCACATAACTAAATGTCTGAAGTGAACGTTCTAAACTTGCACTGTATGCACCAAGGATCACAGCATGTATCAAGTCCCCCAGGTGGTCAGCTAGCAGCACATATGCCGGGGGGCCCGGGGCCCTCATGGTTAACTTGTGCTGTATATGTCAGTGGCCCTTGTGGTTAACTTGTGCTGTATATGTCAGGGGCCCAAGTGGTTAACTTGTGCTGTATATGTCAGGGGCCCCCGTGGTTAACTTGTGCTGTATATGTCAGGGGCCCCCGTGGTTAACTTGTGCTGTATATGTCAGGGGCCCCCGTGGTTAACTTGTGCTGTATATGTCAGGGGCCCTCGTGGTTAACTTGTGTTGTATATGTCAGGGGCCCTCGTGGTCAGTTCTTGCTCTTTACACAGAGGGTCCAGGTGGTGAACTCGCGTTTTATATGAGGGTCATAGTGTTTAGCTTGCACTGAAAATGTTGTGATTAGCGGCCTTTAGTGTTCCAACGCCCCGGGGCACTCAGAGTGACTGACCAGCGATTATGGCTTTTGTCCGTAAAGTAGACTTAGGCTACACACAAAGCAAGACAAAAGAAGGATTTTTGGTTTGGCTTTCAGTTCAGCCTTCTAGCCTATGTGTTTGACAAAAAAAAAAAAACATTAAAGAAAAAAACATGGCTATTACAGCACAGCATTTCACAAACATTGATCATTGCAGAAATAGTGTGTTCGCCATTCTTGTTAGCTGGGAAGTTTAACGTTGACACATTACCACACCGCTAAGTGCGACTTCCAGGTGGGAATTTCGAGACTTCAACTTATGTGAATGGTCGAACAAGAGAACCATTGTTAATTCCCTTTCAAGATGAGATTGCCGACATCCGTAATAGCCTGACTATGATCCTTCTATGCGGCTCCTTTCATTTATAAGTGGGAGTGGTCTTCACAGGCTATAGCCAAAACTTGGGATAAGAAAATAAGGAGCCTTGACAATTATAAATGAACTAGGCTAGGCTACGACTATTTGTTGCTTACTAGGGTAAGCAGCAAGCATAATCATTTCAATTTCTTGTCCTAGGTCTCAGCTGGGTTGAATTTGCATTCAACTGGGTGGTACAGTGAGGATTTACTGACACAGACATTAAACAGCGCTCATTGGTCACATATTGCTAATGTCAGTATGTACTGAGCTGCTCCCTTAAAAACTACAAAACCCAGCTGCCATATTCAGCCACGTTCCTCTGTGTTCTCCAGATTTCACTCTTCGTAGTTATGACATAATTACATTTAATGATGGGTGATGTGATGATAACTTATTGTGACTACTTGCAGGCATATCCACAATATGCGGTTCTGGGTTATTGTGTGGATCTCAATACAGCACTAAATTTACATTTATTTTTACTTAGCAGAGGCGTTTATAAAGCGACGTACAAGTGATGCAAACATACACATTTTCAGGAGCTGGGCATAGTGTGGCTAGGCTGAGCTTCCGATGAATGACCGTTTACAACCACACAGTACTTAACACTATTATTATAATGACAGAACGAACTAGTAAGGGACTGTCACACGATGGCTGAGAGTATGGAGGCTGCAACGGTGTAATAAAGAGTTTGAAACTGAGGAGGGGACAACTTAATCATTTATATACAAAGGCTTATTATTTGGGAGATAAATGAAGCCAAGTTAAATTTTGGGGGGTACACATCTCCCCTGTCTCCAGCAGTTCCTGTGCTCGGTGTGTGTGTGTGTGTGTGTGTGTGTATATATATATATATACAGTATATATATATATATATATATATATATATAGATGATTATATGTCTTCTATGCACACTTGTCCTATTCAAGGTCGTGGATTATTATTCTTATTATTATTATTATTATTATTACTTAGTATTGTTACCAGTGCAGTTTCTTGTGGAATTCCATGCCAGCTGTTCCAATACTACAGGGCCACAGCAGCTTGACAACCAACTAACTCTCCCCAGTCCAGTCTCCAGCCAGCCAGTGTGAACCCATGTCCCCTCTGACCACGGGCGTCGACGCCATTTCTCATAAAATATTTGTTCACCCAGCGCTGTTTTCCAGTTTGTCCCCCCCACATTCAAAATGCTTCTGACGCCCCGGTCTCTGACCGACAACCCAGGGCCGTGGAGAGTGGGGGTCGGGTTCTCACCCATCCTGTATGTTAGCAGAAGAGAAAATAAGAATCTAAAGAAACAGGGATGCAGTGTGTGCTTCTGTGATTGGGGGGGGGGGTGATATTATTGTTTATCCCAATATTTTTTAATTATAATATTGCATATTATTTTTTTGATTACTCCCATCCCCACAGCACACCAGTCAGCATACCGCCCCAGTCCTCTGAGGTCCAGGTGGTAGCCCGGTTAGCCACGGAGCTCCAAGTCAAGGTCCAAGATGCCCTTCCGGCTGTTGGATGTGACGTCGGCGGAAATGCAGGTAAGGCTACTGGGACACTGAGCTTGGTCTTTCTGCACCAAGATAGACATACAGCCGCACTGACTTCCAGCCTCCTCACGCTTTGATGTCACTGTGCTCGTTCCCTTTTGGAAAAATCAAATGCCTGTAATCCATAGAACCTGACCGGAGTCTTGTATTCTGGGAAAAAGGGTAATTTCCAAAAACATCTCATAATCGTCTGGCACGGGATACAGGCATTAATTAAGGGCGACCACAACATGTGGCTGCGCATGGAGCCATGCTGGTCAGTGAGTGCTGGCATACAGGCACTCTCCCCCATCTGCACCCTGTGCCACACACTCCCCGATCAGACACATACACACACACACACACACACACACACACACACACACAGCCAGATACATACATACCTCCAGCCAGATACACACATACCCCTGATCAAATACTCACACACCTCCAACCAGATACACACACACCCCGAGCCAGATACATACATACCTCCAGCCAGATACACACACACCCCCAGCCAGATACACAAACACCCCCAGCCAGATACACACACACCCCCAGCCAGATACACACATAAAAAGGCTATAGCCCAGCAGCGGGACAGTCTCTCACAGACACGCAACCTCAATTCCTCAGCAGCACCCTGACAAAAAAAAAAAGCTGAACAATGCAGACTTTCAGGGCATGGGGGCGGGTGGGGAGGTCCACCTCCTGACAGCGTTTTTTCCCTGTCGACTGACGCCTGGTAACCATTAGCTCACCGCTGGCCTACGGTTCGGCCCACGCCTCCGCTGCAGCTGTGACGTCTGGCTCAGTGGCCCATCAGCAAATCAAATGACGGAGGAGGAATGCTTCAGGAACAGCAGATTTTCATATGCAAACCAAACCCCCAGATAATCTCCTAACAAGCACATTTATTCATTCACAGCGAGTACAGCTGACGATTATCTGGATACCTAAGAAAATAGATCTCTATTACTCATCGGCGTCTTCGGGAAGCTGGCAGCTGCCGTTGTCTGTATTTTGAAAGAACCCCGCGGTCGTCCCCGCGGTCGCCCTGCGGTCCCGTACTACACGGTCGTCTCCACCTTGACTGTGACCTTGGATCTCAGGCACTGTTTAAGCAGGAGCTCCCACTGCCTGTACCTGTCCGGGGCGGGTGGGGAGGGGGACATCTTCATTATTTCAGTGTGTAGTTGCCAGTGTAGCATCACCCTGGGAATGACTGCACTTACTTCTCCACAACTCCCCTGATCTCCCTATCCTCTTGCTCCTTTAATCTGTGCAGAACGCCCTCCAGGAAGAACGGGTCCAGGTTCAGGTACTGGGCCACCTGGGAAACGGGGAGGGGGGGGCAAACTGAGAGCCTGCGAGCAAAGCGACACGCTTTGGGGTTTGGGTAGTGTGCCTGTCCAAAGGGCTGCATCGCCGCACCCGTAGGCAGAGTGTTTGACAGTGAAGTATATAATAACACCGTCAGAGGACCAATACGAGTCATCAGCATTGTCACTGAGGCCCTCGTGACTCTCAGGGAGAGTGAGCAAGTTTTACTCCCACATGGAATAGTGAAATTTGTATGCTGCAGTTGAAGGACAGGGCATCAGGGGACAGGACAGTGCGATGTAAGAATGAGTGAACAAATATGTGTAATGAGACCCCAGTATAAAATGACAAATGGATGATAGTATAGAACAGGGCTATTCAACTCACGGTCCTCAAGGGCCGAGCCCTGCTGATTTTCCAGCCTTCCTTCACCTGTGAGCCAGGTGTGAAGCCTCTGACCAATCAGAATCAGTAATTATTGAACTAACTACCTGGGAGAAGTAACTGAAAACAAGGCCTGGATTTGGAATCGAGGGCCTGAGTTGAATAGCCCTGGTATAGAAGAATAAATAAAGTGCCGATAAGCACAAAGTGCAGAGAGTTACCTTAGGGTTAGGGTTAGGGTTAGGGTTAGAGGAAAGGAGCAGTCTCCAGTGCAGTACTGGAAACTCACTGCTAGCCGCTCATACTCACGTCTCCGCTGACCTCACACTCGTCGGCATCCATCAGGAACATCTTCACGACGCTCTGCGAGGGCCCCTGCAGGAGGCGCTCCCACAGTGGGAAGTCACTGTCGCTCAGTTTTCTTTTCTCTGACGGACACATGAACACAGTCACAGAAACGGGCCGGATGGAAACCAGACGTCCGCCATTTCTCCACTGGGGTGACACCTAGTGTTTGCTTCCTGTACTGCAGGCTGCCACGTTGACAGTATAATCACATCTAAATCGGAGGACCTCTTGTTCCAGGAAATGACAGGAAGTCACGCACCTCCACTCTGGTGAATGCAGTACAAGGCGAACTCCATGGGATCATTCTCCACCTGGGGCCGTAAAAACAAGAGTCCCAGATCACTTCCTGGCCTATTTCTGCGTGTGGCTGGAGAGATGACAGGGGTGGGGTCATCACCTTGAACTTCTTCAGAAGCTGCACTATAACCTCACTAGTCGTCATCGTGCTGCTGATGCGGACGTTGGTCGGGGTCCCGAACGACGGTGTGAATATCGAGGTCTGGGGGAGTAGTAAAAGGACAAGATCACATGCTTTCGTGGCATCATCAGTCTCTCACCTTCTGGAGCCCAAACAGGAAACTGCAAGCTGCAGTACCAAGGAGGGTAAACCCACAGCAAGCTTCCCATCGGAACATGAACACAAACCATCATGTGACTCACAAGCCCCGCCTCCCCACCACAGACAGACCTCCCTCAGAACCTGGAACCTTGATCCCCCAGAGCCAGGTGGCACCCACCTTATAGTTGTAGAAGTGGCCGTTGATGGAAAAGCGGTGTTGCTGGGCCTGGTGCCTGTCCGCCGTCCTGCCCCTTGCCCGCTTCACCAGCGAGGCGTCACTCATGGTGCGGAAAAGGTTGGAGGCCTCGTCCAGCTCTGCCTTGCGCCTCGGCACCCTCAACGTCCCACTCTCAAACTCTAAGGGCGCTAGAGGGCACACAGTACCCCATTAGGTTAGTTGTTCTGTGAACTCACGTAAACTCTGACCCCCCTCTGCTGTTAAGCCGTTACCGACCGGCATTGTGGTCACGGGGAACCGCTTCCATCTGGTCGAGGTGGAGAAGGTCATCAAACTCGCCCCATCTGGTCATCCCCCTGAGAAGAGGCAGTCTGGGTTGTTTTTTTTCCAGACTACAAGAATGTCACCCCAGAGGTACCCAGGAGACACACTGACTGCGGCTACGTTCCAAAATACACAATAAGCTGCTGTCTCCTTTATCCTTTCACTCCTTAACTGCCCAGTGCTGTAACCCTGCCTGGAAAGTTCCACCGGCTTGTCTCTGCCAGACGACCTTGGTACCACAGACCTCTTGGCCCCTAAAAGTTCGGTGGGGTCTGGGGACTCTGGAGATGCCGGCTGTGTCTCGTCTTGCATTTTGAGATGAATGGGCCTGCGCACTCCCCAGAAGATGACCAGCAGCCCTTCCAGTGTGACATCACTTCCTGTCTGTCAGGGGAAAGGCGGGTTTAACTGTGGGCATTAGATTACGGAAAAAAAAACAAAAGTCTTCATGCGCTGTAGGTGAGCAGGGCTATACCTCATGAAGAGTCAGGTGCTGGTTGGTGTTATCTTTTAGGAAACAGTTGTACGTCCTGAGTAAAGACGATAACTCAGGCCTGAAAAGAGACGCAGAGAGAGGCCAATTTTTAGTGTTCACAGTGCATACCTATATTTAGTGACCTGTATTATTCCCAGGTCCTTCTGGGGATATCAGACCACAGAGTTATTTACCAAGATAATATTATGGCTTTGAGACTTTCCCCACAATGTGGTACTTTGCCCAGCGACCTGGCATCACAGTCAGCCACCCTTATCATTTCCTGGAGGACTTCCTGTTTCTGGGCCTGACGAGGTCGCCGCCCACCTGACGCCATGCTGGGTTTTATCTCTCTGCTTATGTTACCGCTGCTGTGTATTAAATCACCACACGGTTCTGAAGATCTAGGCCACTTGTGAAGTTGGGTTGAGGCGCCCTCTCCAGACAAAGGTTTTCCGTTAGCCCTGCCTTCACGGCGACGCTCCTGCAGCTCAGCAGGGACGTGACGTCACTCCCCGGCACAGCTTTCTGTTTGGGATCCCCTACCAACTGATTTGGGGTCAGTCTTTTACAGCTCAAGGCCAGTACCTGGACAGGAGTCTTCCGTTTCCAACGGGGATGACCAATGACGACGAGGCCATTCTGGGGCCATCCGGCGTCCGCACCCAAGGGACCTGCCACCGTTTCCTGGCCGGGCCTTCGCCTGCAGTTACAGAACCGACGTAAGCGTGGGCACGCAGCCACTGGGAGAGAACACTCCTCAGGGCACTTAATTATGTTCATTTAGTTCATTCATATATAGCTTTCATATTTCTTATTTTTATATTTCTTTCTGTCCTTGCTACTCGTTCATCATGTTCTTTGCCTCTCATACAACTTACTCTCACCGAGGCCGTCTGACCCCTGGCTCCAGGAGTCTGTACGAAGACCATAGATAAAGGGCCTGCTTCCCTCAGTGGGGGCAGAGACAGACACAGACAGACACTGAACCGGCCGTGTCAAACATCTTTCTGTAACATCTTCATTCTGTCTTAATAAACTGCTTAAGCTTATGGAACCTGCCTCATCATTCAACTAAAAGAACCTGAGGTTTCACTGAAGAAATCTATCAGCAACTCACTTAGTTAATTAGCCTGAAGAGACTGAACCTCTCGTAAACGCAGCCTCGTTTGGCCAGGGGGCGCCACCTTGTGTCTGAGGCATCTCTGTGAACATCACTGCAAGTGACCGAATCTCCTTTCAGCCCCAGGGACTGGGTGACACTCAGAGATGTTCTGCCTGAAATACTTGCCCTTCAAACAGACCGGGCCAAGTTTTAACAAGGTGACGAGCTCGTCAACAGGCATCTTGCTCAGCCTGAGGGAAAATGGGCTCGCAGCCATGAGTACCAAAGACACATAAAAGAAGGTTCTGTTTTGTTACGAACCGACACGCTCCGTGCTGTCTGACGCTAAATTAATTTGTCATGTGCGTTGTGTTCTCGTGTAACAGTGTCAGTCACCCAGTCATTCCCAGGTCTCCCCAGTTCCCTACCCCCCAGCCCCCCGCCTGGGTATCCCCTCTCCCCTGCCCCCCCATTCAGGTCTCTCCTCTCCCTCGGCCCCCTCCCATGTCTTCCCGCCCCCCGCTTCTGGTTCGCCCCACTTTCATTCCTAAACTCCAGGCTGACACGCTGTGAAAGACGTCACCGAGAGCACCCCCGCCTGCCCTCACACGCCCCGTCAGTCCTGGAGTGGAATCCGCTGCCTGGGGGCAGGGGTGGGCCTCACCCCTCTCTGCCGAGTGGGGTATGTATGTGAAACCCACACGCCTCGTCCTACCCACATTACCAAAGAGCAGAGTGCAGGGTCCCTTCTGTAATCACGCTTCACACTCACGTTTCCGCGACCAGGAAGAGCCACTCAGAAAGTGAAACCGTAACAGCAGAAACCCGGTACGTTTCTATTTTAAGACAGCACAAATGAACAAACCGCCTGCCGGACCCCTCGACCCCATAACTACGGTTAATCATTTTCAGCCAAGACGGCAGTTGACGACGGCAGCTCACCTGCGTCAGCGCCAGGCGGGGAAACCCCGCGTGGACCCTGTGCTGCCTCCGATGGCGTGGCGGTCGGCTGTCAGGGAGGCCCCGCTGCCCTGGGGGTCTGAGGCGGAGGCAGGGGCTGGCCGTGTGTCACCGTACTCAAACGCGTGTTCCGAAGGCTTGTACAGCTCACCTTGCCCTGGTGCAGGCTGGGAATGTTTACCTAGGTGCAGCGTAAACTCAAATGCTGGGAGTTACACACCCCATGCAGGTGTTTAACCGTTTCCTTCCCATGGGAATCAGCTTTTATGAGTAGCCAGACACTGTCGTCCGTCTCTAAAGCATTAGCGCTGACTGTCTAAATCTGTCCCTTTCAAACAGATGATACTGTGTAAATAAAAACACCCACTTAAAACTAGCAGAGCTGCTTCTGTGCTCCTGGCTTTGTTTACATATTCTGAAACATGATACAGCTGCACCTGACAATCACCACCCAGCCTTTATGTAAAGCGGGACGCGCTGTTGCCTGGAGACGGCCGACCCGCAACAGCGTGAGGGCAGTGCCCAGCCCCGGCAGGAGACCACATGTTTTCTCTGGGTTTTTAACCCTTTACCTAAATTTCTTTGACTCATGCGAGCATCCAGAGATGAACATCATCTGATGCCTCTGCTGTTTTTTGGAGATCTGGTGTTCCCTTGCTCATGTCAAAGGCTGTATTCCAAAGCACCCAAAAAGAATATGGCTGCAGTTCTGCTGTTGACAGGCAGGGGGTGCCATTGGCACTGAACGCGATATTGGCGTTGAGTCACCGGTGCCGTCACCCCTGGGGTATTCAGCACAGCTGTCGTGTCATCAGGGCCATTCTTCTGCATTCTGTCCTGTACACGGTAGCCATTTTAATGCTTATTTATTTTTTAAATTTTTAATTAATCTCTTGTCAGGGAAGGTCAAAGCTCATATGGCACCCAAAGTAAGCCTCACTATGCAAAACACGACCAAACATCAAAAAAAGAACAAAATGGGAGTAGAAAAATAAATTATTGTTTGATATATTTTAATGCATAATATAATTACATAAATAATATAGTAGGTAAAGTTAGTAATAAAATAAATATATTTATATACAAATAATAAAATAACAGGTGCTTTGAAGAAAATTAAAACAATTAAAAACACCCTTCACACAGCATGCTATTAAGACTTCAGGCTGAATAGATGCACTTTCCTTAAAGCAGGATTTGGTGGTCTTTGATGTCTGGACAGCAGAGTTCCGCACTTCTCTGGTGAGAAAATGCAGGTATACCGCTGAGCAGGCAGGTAGCCAACAGCCGCCAGGTAGCCAACAGCCGCCAGGTAGCCAACAGCACTCTGCACATCCATTTCCTAGCAGGGAAAACAAGCTAGAATAAAACGGCAGAATTTACTCACCCCTCTCTTTAGGACACCCCTCCTCTTTGTCCTGTCCCTTTTATTGTATTGGGCTCGTGGCAACTTTTGCTTCTTCTTGTCACCATGTAACTCACAACGTTTTCCTTTGCTAACCAAACAGCATCCTTGACACCTGTTCTGTGCCGGTCCTGCAGAGGGCGCCAGTACTTCCTAGGACACCAGTGCGATATGGTCTGCTAAGTCGGTGCCCCTGAGCATTTGGTGCCCTCAGCGGCCGCCTACGTGACTTCATGGGCTGGCCGGCCTGCTTCTTCTGACCATCAGCCTCCCTGCTTCCTGCTGTCCGTGGCTCTCAGTCGCTAGTCTCCACGCCCTGCATGACGCTGTGTACGAATGACTCCACGGGTTAACGTCACCGCATGGCGGCTGTATGACCGAGCAGACTGGGGTCTCTGTCCCTCTCGAACTATGGGCAGACACACACCAGGCACGTGACTGGACATTTAACATCGGCAAGAAAGCAGGCCGTAGATGTTCTGTACCACCCCTCACCCCCAGGAATGTTGCCTGTGACCGCAGACGGCGCTCTGAGAAATGTCACTCCTTGCCTAAAATAAATGTGGGCAGTGGAGTGACAGGTGGGGCCACACAAAGGCGATGAGAATGCGAGGGCCGGATCCCCTAGTCTCCATGCATGCCCCTGGCCACACTCCCCTAGCCGTCTTGCTTGTGGCATTGTTTAAACAGGACCAAATTGGACACGACCATGCAACTCCCCATTGATCTTCTCCTTTTTCCGGGACCCTGAAGTGACCCTGTGCAAACAGGTACATTTTTTCTCTCCGGGGCAGCTTCTTCATGACCCCCCCACAGGGCGGTCAGCTGAATAAGCCACCCCCCCCCTGCCCAGCGTCATTGTCCGGGCCCTCGCCGGGGCCCCGTGAGGCTGCAGGCTCGGCAGCTGCGGCCGTCAATCTTGCCCTCTCGCTGCTGAAAAAAGACCACCCCCCCCCCCGTGCCGGCCCACTGCCCCCCTCCTAAATGCCGACGCGCAGCATGGCCGGGAGCGAGCCGGGCGTGGGCGGGCATGTGGAAATGCTGTAGTTGACAGAGATTCTGACGGTGGAGATTTCCGACTCAGCCTGAGACTTCGCTTTCGGGGATTAAAGATGGGGATCCGCGTGACCCCCCTGCTCCTCCTGACGGCCCTTCGCCTGAGCGTTGGACAGCACAAAGGTCGGTCCCAACCGCGGGTCGCAGGAACGGGGTGCAGACAGTCGCATTCGCAGACAGTCGGGGGAGCATGATCACAGTTTAGAACAGATGCCCGTTCTCTGAAGGATGTTCGTGTGCCGAGTGGCTACCTGGGAAATGGCGCGGGAGGTATTTGACGGAGGTGGTGGTGGGTGGCGGCTCGATGCTCGCGGTGAGACAGCTGGTGCCCACTGACCACCAGAGAATGACTGTGAGGCCAGTTCAGTCTGCCAGTTTGCGGCTCGTGGAACAAGCGGACGTATCCTGATACAGGCACCATGATACATAACCATGTTCACGGCTGCCGCGATCCACAACCGCAACCGTGACTAATCACTAGAAAGACAACATAAGTTAATGCTCAAAAACGGCCTGCAGTTAAAATAAATGAATTGATGGCTGTTAATAACATTAATAATATTAATAGCAGTGTTAATATTAAACTGGAGACATATCTCCTGTGAAACAATGTAGTGATGATAGACTCACCATTCGTAAGGGAGGCCTGGCTGTTTACGGATATACTCACAATTCGTTAAGGAGACTTGGATGTTTACAGATATACTCAGCGTTCCTTAGAGAGGTCCGGCCATTTACCATTCATTAGGGAGTCCTGGCTGTCTACTGTTCATTTGGGAGACCCGGCTGTTTACGGATATACTCACCCTTCGTTAGGGAGACCCGGCTGTTTACAGATATACTCACCGTTCGTTAGGGAGACCCGGCTGTTTACGGATATACTCACCGTTCGTTAGGGAGGCCTGGCTGTTTACAGATATACTCACTGTTTGTTAGCGAGGCCTGGCAGTTTACAGATATACTCACTGTTTGTTAGCGAGGCCTGGCTGTTTACGGATATACTCACTGTTTGTTAGCGAGGCCCGGCTGCTTACCACTCATAGGGAGACCCGGCTATTAACGGATATACTCACTCTTTGTTAGGGAGGCCCGGCTGTTTACGGATATACTCACGCTTCGTTAGGGAGACCCGGCTGTTTACGGATATATTCACCCTTCGTTAGGGAGGCCCGGCTGTTTACCACTCATACGGAGGCCTGGCTGTTTACGTATATTTTCATTTTTGTTAAGGAGGCCCAACTGTTTATGGATATACTTACTGTTTGTTAGGGAGGACCGGCTGTTAAGGATATTTTCATTTTCATTAAGGAGGCCCAGCTGTTTAAGGATAAAGTCACTGTTTGTTAGGGAGGCCCGGCTGTTTACGGATATACTCACCGTTTGTAAATGGAAATTGACCATTAGCTGCTTGATATATGTCATGTGATCAGTCTGGAGATGCTGCTCATTTTCACTGAATCATCCATTTGCGACCCGCACCATTACCCCCCCTTCCCTGGGCCCTCCAACCTCTCACTGCACTGAGCTGGGGTTTGGCGGCTAGCCCTCCCAAGGAAATCTCACCGGAACCAAGGTCAGGGCTTGGGGGGGGGGGTGTGCAGGGGGCAGTATTCATCTGAGAACTTTGGCCACACAGCACCTGTGATGCGTCCGACTGTGACCCACAGCAGCTTAATCCTGGACTGCAGTTCTGAGCAGATGGCTGCAATTACCAAATTTTAATTAAATAAGCACAAACGACCAAGTGGGAAATCTCTGCACTGTCACATGCTTCTGTCTAGGGTGCCACTAATCATGTAAGCAACTCATTCACTGGAGTCCCCCTTTTGCCAGCAGACAATTCCTTCCCATCCCAAATAGATTCGGTGATTTTTTAAAGCCAAATTTTCGTTTTAACCATGGTTTGAATGCACAATGTATAATGTCCTGCCATTGGTTCATGCTGCAGTGAAGTACACAAGGTCACTGGACCTCTCGTAAACCGTCAGTCATATCCAGAGGTGTCCCCTTGAGAAGGTGACCTCCAGATAAAGAAACAAAGTTCAACATATTACAGTGTGACAAATGGTTTCACATGCGGAGATATTTGTCCGCAAATCAAAATACACTGCAAACAAACAGCTCCTTTAAATGACATTCTTATGTCAGATTACTTCATGAGCGTGCCATTTGGGTGAACTCATCTGCATTCCTTTCTCAAATTGTCTTGTCGTGAACTGCTTGGGCCATTTTATATGAAGACGGTTTTAATTTCTGACACCAAAATTAGAGCACCACCCATACCCGACTCTTCACGTGCTGCACTGTAGAATCACATTGACAATCTGTCACCCATAGACGGGATTCATGGGAGTGCTCTAACCCTTGGGAATTGCTGCTTTACCCCACAGCCCCTCGTATCACCACCTTGCTGGACACTCTGGATGTGCTGCCTGACCACAATGCCACTTTCATCTGCGAGGTGGACGCACGGCCCATCGCCGACGTCACGTGGACGAAAAATAACTTCCAGATTGGGTAAAGGGTGCATTTATAAGCACGTTTCCTTAAGTCAGCATGCCGCAGTATGTCCCGCCTGGATCAGTGAATTGCGTTAATCTTTATGCATCAGGAATTTGACAACTCGGCGTGTCAATGTGCCCCCAGTACGATCTGTCCCTGTCCCACCTCAGGCCCTACGACCCGCGATACATGACCAGGGAGAATGGGCAGATGCTGGTTATCCCCAACGTCAGGGACTCGGATAGCGGCGAGTACTGCTGTGTAGCCAGCAACGGGATTGGAGAACCGGCGAAGAGCTGCGGGGCCCTGCAGCTGAAGATGAGTATGTGGCACGGCACAGCTCCACCTCCAGGGGTTGGCAGAGGTTTCGGGGTTCTCCCTGCTATCCTCGCAGCAGTAGAACTTTATCTCGGGCCCAGTGGAGCATCAGAGAGACAGTGACATGGTGACTAGGTCATGGTACTTGGCAAATGAATCATCTGATCAGGTAGTCAGGCTTCAAGCTGGTACAAAGCATCCACAGTCAAATTTCCCCAAGAGATTCCAACTTATAGAAAGCTGACATTTGTTAACTAGGCCGGGATAGTCTGTGTGTTATATGTAGGGATGGGGTGGGCGTGTTATTTGAGATATTCTTGACACTTTCTGAAACGTGTCTTCCAGAGCCTCAAATCAAGAAACACCCAAACAACGTCACGCAGCTCATAGAATCGAAGGCTGTGCTGCAGTGTGTGACCCTGGGCAACCCCAAACCGGACATCAACTGGATGAAAGATGAGGATGTCGTCAAGGTGACTCCGGCAGGAATAATGCCATCACCGTAATGTAGGCCATCCATTCTACATTAGCACTCCCACCAAAACATCTTTAAGAATGATGAGGAAGCACATTAATTTAGGAGATGGATGTATTGTGCAAGAGGCATTAGATGGTCTTTGTTTACATGTCATTAGAGGTTCCGACCATTAACCAACTGATAAAAGGTGTCAACTCTCACGAAAGCTCTGAATCAAAGCCTCAGTCACTTCCTGTTCTTCTGAGCCATCGGTTCTCTATTTAGCCCAGATGGAAAACTCCTCCCACTTGGCCACCAGCAGCCAGTCTTAAAGTTCAATGCAGATTTTGAAACTGTTGATGCAGCAGGGACACAGCTAAATCCGATTTCTGCTCCACTGTAGGTTAGTGACCGGATAACCATCCTGGACTATGGCTCTCTGAAAATCAGCAACATCAAAAAAGAAGATGGTGGCCAGTATCGTTGTATAGCAAAGAACAGCTTTGGGATGGCTGTGTCGAGACCAGCAACACTTGAGGTGCAGGGTGAGTGGGGGGGGGGGGGGGTCCTGTGTTATACTACAGGACTGCTTGTTTGGGAGATATCTAGTAGGTCATGAGGTGGAGGTCTGTCAGGACCGACAAAAGCTGCAGAATATCAAAAAGTAAGCAACATCCCTTTAAGGAAGGAATATTTAAAAACTTTAAAACCTCCAATGTACCAAAACAGCCCAGACCCTAAAACATTAGTCACACCCCCAAAAGACCTCTTTAAGAACATACCTCATACCAGAAAAACCCTCCTAAATAAACCCAGCTGACCCTGATTACATCTGGACGAGGCCAGTGCTCTCATCAGGGTCAGCTGCCTTTCGGCCCTTGTTAGCACGGGTAGGGGATCGATCATCATGGAGATGCCTCCCTTGCC
>JAOYFF010000116.1:22682887-22698213 GCA_025773925.1 Cryptomyrus ogoouensis
AGGAGGCCATTCGGCCCATCAAGCTCGTTTGGGGAGAACTTAACTAATAGCTCAGAGTTGTTAAAATCTTATCTAGCGGGTGAGACTCCCCTGGGTGACATAACACATCACTTGACTCTATAGACACCCTACCAAAGCACCAGCAGCCCACGGTTCGGTCATGTGACCATGGTATCCACATAGCTGAAGGCTTTCACTCTCGTATCCCAATGCTGTGGCTGGATAGATGGATGGATCCATCACTTGTGACTTGTTTACCACCCTCTGCCCTTAAATCTCCACCGAAGGATCCCCACCCCCACCGGCTTTCCCCAGAGGTCATTCCCGAGCTGCGCAATGCAGAGAACCACTGCCGGAACCCCGGAGGGGAGAACGAACGGCCGTGGTGCTTCACCTCCAACCCATACCTGCGGTGGGAATACTGCGACGTGCCTAGATGTGGGGATGGTGCGTCACAGTTGCATGTTTACTTTCTTAAATTAGTTTATAGACTATCAAACTTTATTAATTGAAGACAGCAGCATAACACAAATGCTATGAAGTCAAGGGCTGCATCTTACACTATCTGCACATTACGGGTTTGTGAAATTCTCCCATCATGCCTTATTCTACCTTTTCCCTCTGCAGTGCCGGCCCCGGTGTCCACCATCCCCCGCCAGCTGGCCCCAAACGTGCCCCTGTCGGGGTCTCCTACCTACTCAATGAGCATCATCATTTTCGTCATGGCTGGCTTGGCTGCATCTGCTTTCCTCGTCGTCATCGCGCTCATGTGCCATCGCAGGAGAAAGCTGTGGAAAAGCAGGAAGAGGTTTCCATTATTTCTCCCTACTTTTCTCCATATGTTCTGGAATCGCCGAATATTCCCGTCACAGACAGCGCTCTCCGAATTGTGCCATCAGCCACTTGCAATGGGATTCATTGAGCAAGCCAGTGAGCTTCCACACACACCCCTGTAGGGGTCGCTGAAGAAAGAGACATGTGAGAAACCCAGTCAACAGAGAGCTGCTTTTCTGGGACCTCTTTCAGACAGATAGGGCAAATTTTATACACTTCTGACACACACTTGTCTGCCCAAAATCCAGAAATGTGCTAATTATTCACAGATTATGTGACATTGTGAGTTTGGCCTGGGGAAGACCTAAGTCATTGTCAGATTTTCATGCTATGGTGTCACGCTAATTACAGTGTTACCATGGCATTTTACCTAGGGTGATGGAGACGCCCACGCTGACCACGCTTCCCTCGGAGCTTCTGTTAGATCGCCTTCACCCCAACCCCATGTACCAACGCCTACCACTGCTGCTCAATACTAAGCTCCTGAACCTGGAGTATCCACGTAACAACATTGAGTACGTCAGGGACATCGGCGAGGGGGCCTTTGGCCGAGTCTTCCAAGCCAGGTGAGGGCGACATTGCTTCTTGTGGATGATGGTCCTGGCTACTTTGCGTCCTTACAATGTCTAAGGTGACCACTTTATCCATGTCGGGGCACAGTATGAGCTTGAAAAGCGTTTATAAACTACCATTTCTCTTAAAAAGCCCTGGATTTCATTTTAGCCCCGAGGTCTTGCTATGTGCTGATTGGTCAGTCTCCTATAATCATACATCTGTCATTGATGTTAATGGGAAACAGCTGGATAAGTCTTTCAATCAAGAAAATAATCCAGTTAAAGCATGAGAAGAATCGAACTAATTAGCCCAGCACAGGAACCTTTCAGCTTTAAAGTAGTTTTTGAAGTAGCTCAAAGTGTCCTCCCTGACAAGGATTAGATGGTCACTCCAACAATGTTAAATATAAGGTTCTCAAAGGGTTAGTCTTCTGGGGCCACTATACTGTATGCTGACTGCTAGCTATTTTAAATAACATTTTGCCAAAAATAATAATGAGTGTGCATTTAAAAATAGCAAAATTGAGCCAACATTTAGAAGCAAAGCATATATATATTATAGTGTTTTGTTTTTAGTGTATCTTCACATAAAATGAAACCACGCCTTTTTAAAAATATCCTGTGCTCCCATATTAACCGACAGACCGCGGACGTTACGTTAAGGTAACTCAGACTCATTCCCTGTTAGCAGCCAGATTTGACGGCTAGCAAAACAGCATCTATATTTTCCTCTCAGAGTCACTAGATCGTCCAGGTCGAAATCAATCTCATTCGGTACAGAGAGATTCCTGGGAAGAAGACGGGGTGATATATTACCTTCCTTCATACCCCCGTCCAAAAATAGCACAAGGAAGCTGAACATCAGCAACCATCCAACGTTGTTTGGGGTGAAACTTCCCTGTAGATGGGGCTACTTGCCCGCAACTGGTGAGGGGGTTATTTTTATCCACAGCGCGAAATGCTTGCTTTCTCATGGACAACTCGGGCAGCTTTGGAGCTTCCAAGACAGGAAGCGAGAGGAGCCAGAATGCTAAGTCTTTCCTGAGTGGCTGCCATTTTGGCTCAGCTGTGGGTCAAGCGACCCAGACGCCAGTTTAGCGGGGAAGCGTTTATCCATTAGCACGTTGCCAGCGTAGCATCTGAAGTACAGCTAATACGGTGTGAATTAACGAATCACTGATCTGGAGCCTACTGCATTTCTTGTGACACAGCTATTTTTAAAATAATACTTAATGCTGGCAATGCACTGCAAATCGACATCTTATAAACAAAATAAAAATGGCTTTTTCAGCACTTCTAACTAAATGTAGTGAAGTGAAAGCAGGAGAGATTAGTTGTGTGCTGCACACTTACTGCATCAAAATCCAGTGTAGCCCTCATGGATTATGTGACAGGTGAGAGGTCAATGGAGAGCACAGAGGGACACGTCAGTATCCGAAGACACAGCTGGGTCCCATCCATTAGCGCAAAAGAGTAGCACCGCCCACAACAACTGGGCCAGAATCATCCCCCGCAAAATGTTTTCTTTGACTGACAGGACAGCAACAAAAAACAAATATTTTCAAATATTTTAAAAGACCAATATATAAACATGGCGATGTAAACAACATTTGGACGGCAGCTGTCTAAAATACAGATTCCCGCCCAGATGTGAATGTTTATTCAAGTTCATGTGCAATATAATATGTCATGTTTCTATAAACACTAACTCCCAATATCAATTTTAAAATTAAGCACTTCACGTTGCGTAAAACAGCAACAGAACCTCCTGCAGCAACAGAATGTTCTTGAACATCCAAACCTTCCAAGCTAATTTCAGTGTCCATTTACTGACAACAGGCTTGTGGCGATGGCTGCGCGATTCTACAGAGCTCCTTAAGGGACATGGGAGGAGAAGGAAAAAAGTATCGAGTGCTTTTGCAAGATTCCACAATACAAATTTATCAATGAATGTCTGATCAGAATACACAGGGTAAAAGAAACAGAATTATCACTAAAAATAAGTACATTTTTCCAATTATGTATGAGTGACAGCTATTGAACGTGAAGTGCACGTATGAATGTTCAGATATTGATTACATTTTCCTTGTAAAAAGGAGATTACACCCGGAAAAGTGAATTTTGAATATAAAGCTAACTTTTCCGCGGTGCCGGAGTTAAGGTTTAAACAAGGGCCCACTACCTCCCTGGTGTTTGTGGTTGAAGAAGCAGGCCCACCAGAGGTTACATTCCATGTACCTAGAGCCAGTTTTGGTAGCTGACGATGGGTCTGCCAAGGCCCCTGCCTTCGACTGCGACCAGATCTACATCACAACCCCACCCACATGGCCCACCTACAGGTGGTGGTCCCGCAGGAGGGCGGACCCAGAGCTGCTGCTCCTCCGCATCATGGGCGGCTCCCTGGGGAGGTGTTTCGGGCATGTCCAACCGGGAGGAGGCCTCGGGACAGACCCAAGACACGCTGGAGAGATTATATCTCTCAGCTGGCATATGAACGCCTTAGGATTCCCCCAGTGGAGCTGGAGCAGCTGGCTGGTGAGAGGAAGGTCTGGGCATCCCTGCTTAGACCCCAGATGAGCAGAAGAAAATGGATGGATGGATGGATGGATGGATGGATGGAAGTAGGCCAATATGGATCACATGGGTTTATTGTGTTATCTCGCAAAACATTTGCTGGTGGTAAATGGACACAATGCAATTATTTTAATAAATGCTTATAAAAATACAAAATCCGATAATTAAATGGTGTATATTGTCCCCCGTAGCCTATTTGACCATTTATTCCATCCTTTGTAGTTGGAACGGCCTCAGTGAAATTATTAATAAATATGTATTGCGATATCTCGGTAATGGACCCATTATTTTTTCTTCCATTAGTTTTCTTCTCCTCTAATGTCCTCTTCAAGGCTCTGTACGATTCTAGGTAAAATATGAACAACGATTTCTTTTCCACTCAGAAATGCGATCGGGACCGTCTCTCACCATTCTTGAGCAATATATCTCCCACTTTATTATTATTTCTTATTATTGCCTTTATGGGCAAAACAAACGATATGACTGTCACATGTATACTACTGACATCAGCTTTGCAGACCTGAAAGCACACGCTGCAGGCACCTCATTTATCAACGTTAAATTCACACAAGACGTGTATCGTTACTGAAACTTAGGGGGCGACTGTGTGCTACATTTTGGACAAATTGTACAGCAGGGATAAATCAGCAAAGTTACTGCCCGTGTGCCAACGATTCATAACACCAGCCATGAAAAATGGTAAATCTCAAACTGTGAACTGGGACTGTTTATTTGTTTACCGAGTGAACTTTGTGTGGTGTCTTTGCACTTTGTTTTCTATTAAATGTATGTTTCCCTACGCTGTGGCTGAAAGGCAAACATAAAAAATACATTTGCTGTGATGTCCAGTTTTCAAAATGTAATTACGGGTAATGAATTACACTGACACTCTGATAAAGGCATCTCAAATCGAACAGCACAGCATACAGCAGTACATGCAAAGTGAGTGCTAATTAAGCTACTTGTTAATTGAAAGACGTTTCATTCTATTAATGCGCAAGTAATCTGTGAAGCTGGCATGACATTGACAAATACAGCAGCTCGATGGTCTGGATCAACCTATGCCACAAAAATGGTCTGAGGGCAGAAGGAACAATGACTGGTTCAGAAAGATATCCAAACAGATTGTCGAGGAGGTGGGTCCAAGCAACTAGAGGAGGTGGGACCAAGATATTTGATTGGTGGGTCCCACCTCCTCTAGTTGCTTGGACCCACCTCCTCAACAATCTGATTGGTTATCTTTCTGAACCAATCATTGTTCCTTCTGTAAAACTCCCATGAGCAAATCTATCGATGACATAGGTGGCTCCCTAGGCCATACCAACTTGCTAGCCAGTTTCCCTACATGGGGGGCCGGCAGCGATGCTTGCCTAGGGTCCCACATGAGCTAGGATCCTATGATTTGCTTATTTTGAGTTTCATGCACCACATCAGTATCTCTCGGATGCTCTGGCACAACACTGGGCCTCCCCTCTTCCTCACACTGTTCAAGTGACATGAATCAAGATTGTGATTCAAAAAGATTAATCACAGAACCCCACTGTTGCTCAGAGCCCCCGGTCTGCTGCCGATGGAGACGTTCACCATGGTGGCCGTGAAGATGCTGAAGGAGGAGGCTTCAGCAGACATGCAGAATGACTTCCAGAGGGAAGCCGCTTTGATGGCCGAGTTTGACCACCCTAACATCGTCAGGCTGCTCGGTACAAGTCGCCCCACTGGCACCTTTACATTAGCCTTCGCCTCTCACTGTAACGTGACCTGTTTTCACAGTCACCGTATCTCCCGATCTTTTCCTGTGTATCACTACGGTGTTTTTTTTCACAGAACTTGAATTTGGAAGGTTTTTTCCCCCTGAAAATTTGCCCCCAAAAAGGAAAAAATTATGAAAGACCTAAACAGCAAGTCAAAGACCTTAGTTTGGAGGCAGCAGGCAGACACAAAAATGACATGGAAAGGAAAATATATAGCCTCCATTTGACAGCTTGCCCAGCTGCATCTGAAATTAAGATGCTAATGATGCTAATCCATAGGATAAAACGCATTAAAAAATGCACAAAAAAACAATTAAGGGAATCTGCTCAGAATTAATTTAAAACCAAACAATTTGATGCATTATTACTGTGGTAGTGGTGTTGTAATTGAATGATACAGCTTTATGGTAATGGACTGTATATAGCTTCATTTATAATTAGCATTAGCTAATGCTCATATTAGCCAAAGTTGGCCACGCTTTGACTACTGTCTCCTCTATCCCCTCCCCCCCCCAGGAGTGTGCGCCGTGGGCAAACCCATGTGCCTCCTGTTTGAGTACATGGCTAACGGCGACCTGAACGAGTACCTGCGTCGGAACTGCCCCAATCCGCGGCACAGCCTGAGTCAGGCCAGTCTGTCGGGCCGCAGTTTCGCCTCTGAGCTGGAGGGCGGCGCCCCCACCTGCGTCGACCAGCTCTTCATTGCCAAGCAGGTAGCTGCCGGCATGGCCTACCTGTCGGAGCGCAAATTTGTGCACCGAGACCTGGCCACCCGCAATTGCTTAGTGGGCGGCGAGCTGGTGGTGAAGATCGCCGATTTTGGCCTGTCCCGGAACATCTACTCGGCCGACTACTACAAGGCCAACGAGAACGATGCCATCCCCATCCGCTGGATGCCGCCCGAGTCCATCTTCTACAACCGCTACACCACTGAGTCGGACGTCTGGGCCTATGGGGTGGTGCTTTGGGAGATCTTCTCTCATGGCATGCAGCCCTACTACGGCATGGCGCATGAGGAGGTCATCTACTACGTGAGGGATGGAAATGTGCTGGGCTGTCCCGATGGCTGCCCGCTGGAGCTCTACAGCCTCATGCGCCTCTGCTGGAGCAGCCACCCCTCGGACAGGCCCGGCTTCCCCAGCATCCACCGCATCCTGGAGCGGATGCACAGCCAGATGCTACACGCCTCCCTACCCTGACCCCTGACGTCCCTTGGGAGACAGCAGCCAGTGGGTCAGCAGAGGGTCTGGGATCATTTCCTGATGGGATCCTTTGGCCCATCTTGATGACAGTAGGTCCTACAGCTGAGATGACGATCAGCTGGATGCACCAAGAGAAGATGTCAAATGCATTCGCCTCCGCAGGCTCCCTTTGGAGACGTGGGTGGTCCTAAGGCCATATCCAAGACTCTCCCCAAAACAGCTCATTTCCACCTGATTAACTACAGTCTGTGCAGAAATGACTGTTCCAGTTGGGGATAACCTCTCCTTCTCCTCCACCATCTCTAGGAGATGCCATCTGAGCCCAAAAGGGACAAGATAAACGTTTAAGATCCATTTTAGAATCGACTGGACTGCACTTTCTCTAGATGACTGCTTTTCTTATCTAGCGGGAACGGTTAACGATCTGAAGGGTCTTTGCCATTTTAAAAACACACCCATGTATTAGCTGATCGACGTCGATGTTTTCCCCGTTTCTGACGGCAGATAAGCTTAATGAGCGCCACTACACCGCGCACACAGCTCCCTGAATGCCTTTCAGACAGCTTCAGCCGCCCGCTGCCCTCTTTGAAGCAGGGCACCTGGGAGTAATGAAGATCAAACCCCGAGGGTAGGCCGGGCAGGCACATACACCCCCACCTGTATTTAGGGCTGTATTTCATTGCAAACATGCCACCGTCTATATAGGATACAGCATATTCCACAGTGGTACATTATCACTTTTAATATTTTTATATGTTGTGTTTTGACATTGGTTTTTTTTTATTGCTCTTCCAGCTAATCATGTAATGTTTTTATCATTGTTATTGCATTATTTTTGGCTATATCACACAAATGCATCCAGATACACCAGGAACTCGACACACAGAGTAATGTTGTAGAGTCCCTCCTCAGGGTTAAGGAGAGCAGGCAAGGAAATGGCAGGCTTCCCTGTTTGTTTAGACGTGTTTGGCTTGTATCTCGCATGCATGATGGAGTGTAAACTCCTTAGATAAAACATACCGAGTCAAACCGTAAAGTAAACATGCAGGATACCATTCCAGCAACTTTGTTTCACAGGTAGTCAGCTTGTGATATTTAAATGTGCTTTTTTAAAGGTTATGGTTAAATATAATTACCGAAAGGCCTGTTTCTGCAGTACCTGAAAATACCCAACCAGTTTGTGTCGGCCGTTTTTTTCCGGCGATCGTGCCCTGTGCGGATGCCTCCGGGCACCGATGGCCATGCTGGTCCCAGTTCTGGTTTTGAACGCTGCCTTTCTGCAACCCGCATCTTCTCTGAGCAGTATCACCAGCTACTGTGAGCGAAGCAATGACAAGGTACTGGGAGAAAATCTAGGTTGAAAACGTCTGAAAATATGCCAGCCCTTTGATCCTCTCTTTGTTATTATTAATTTCGATTCAAGTATTTGACAAATTGTCTGGATTATGTGTGCAGTCTAAGATTTTGTGCTTAAAATGCAGATTATTATGTGGATTGAATGGCTGAGTGATCACACTAACTTTGTCATATTTGTATGCATTATGTCATGATTATTTACACTCCATTAACTAACTTTTCAGCTGCCGTGTAGACGATACTGATTAAGTTGCAATATGATTTTGTGAGGTAGGTGGCACTGTTTCATCAGTTTTAATAAAATTCAGGAAAAAAAAAATCACTTCTGCTGGTCTTTTTCTGACGACCTCACCGCAGATTTTGGGATCCATAGACGTGATAAAATGTCTCTGACGCCTTGATGTTACTTGAGTCGGACTTTCTCAGCTTAACGTTCCTTGTTGTACAAACCGGGTTGGGATGTCAGGAAACTGGGCGGAAGGAGAACTGTGTCTCCTGTGTCTTTGTCGGGGTTTGTCAGTCGCCTCCTTGGTTGCATTGGGAAACAGCTTCGTAAACCCCCCCCTCCGTCCTGACCCCCACCCTGTGCGCCGACCAGCTGTTTCATTTTGCCTCCACCAGGGGCCAGATGTGTCTCCTTGCCAAGCCACATGACGCAATCGGCCCTGTGCCTCTCCGTGAGAGCCCAAATGAGGAGAGGACAAAGGCACACATTCAGCGCACTCTGGCTCCCCGGTGACAAGGCCGCAGCTGCAGGTGACGAGCCGCCTTGGGAGCCACGTGTCGATGCCAAGCCCGGGGCCTGTCCGAACATGGCACTGGATTTCTGGGGGGGTGACGATGGAGAGCGAGAACTGCGTGATCTCAGTGCAAACCTTCAACTTGGCGCGACCCTGCAGAGTCTCCACAATTTATATCACCCCCATCCCCTCTTTTCCCTCCTCCTTCCAGATGTGAGAACCAGAGGGTCCAACCTGCTGGTACGTTCTGTGCGAAAGGTTTTCCCCTCCACGTACTTCACAGAGTGCCGGTGTGACCGGGCAGGGAGAGGGGGCTCCGGCGGGACACCGGTCACAGTGGACTTCGAGGTAGACCGTGCCTGTGAGATGATGTCATGTGAAAGGTATCAAAGCTGCCGTCACTGGCAGGGAGTTCTGCTGCGTTTTCGAAATCCCATTAGTCCTAAAATGTCAGGCCGTGCAGTGTCTCCCATCCAGCTCAGAGCGTCACCCCGCAGCCCGAGAGCGTCTGGGCACAGGACAGCCAACTGGGCCATGTGGTCCTGGGTTCACGGTCAGATACTGTGATTTGGAAAGGGGGGTTCTGAAGAGAGGCCGGAATTAAGGAAAAGGATTCAAAACAGACACCCATACTTGCAGGCATCTGACTGGCTCTCAGATGCAGATCACGTGGCGGCCGGCACAGTGATGTCATCGTGAGCCATTAGGGACTGACGCCAGCCACAGTGCCGCTGCCCCGGTCACAGCCTGGCGCTCGCTCCAAAAGTGCGGCATGAAAAAACGATGGTCCCTGCGGCTGAAATTTAAGAACCAGGCCTGGGGTCCAGACAGGAATCACATCCAGTGTTCCACACACATCAGCCATTTCCTGACTCCCTCAAAAATACAAAACCTGTTTTGTATGAACCCCTTCCCCCCCCCACACATACCAGCCGTCTCCACACTCCGCCCTGTCAGCTCTGCGCCCCCACTGTGGCTCTGTCCCCCAACAATGTGGCATCCCTTTCGCTCAGCACATAGAGAGAGCCCTGAACGAGGGCATTTCCTGTGTGGCTGGAGGGGTGTGGAGGAAGCCTGGGCCATCAATCTGTCCGTGGGGGGGGGGTCACAGAGGTGCAGGTCATGGGTGGGCACGGCCCTGGCTTTTTCCACATAACTTAACTCTGCCACATAGGCACAAAGGCTGACCACCCGACTGGCAGCTAACACTGCCTGGCACTGAAAATGCAGACCCGCATTTCAGCATCAGGCCCAGCACCCTTAAAAAAATATCATGGATGGGTGTTTTGAGAACCGGTGCGGCAGAAAGTCTAACAGCCCCACCCCCCAGATGGTGGGAGACAGGCCTGACTGAGAAACGTCGCCGCCTCATATCTGCTGTTCTGACGCTTGGACTGAAATCCTGGTATCTGTAATCAGGGGTGCACTGCTCTGAAGGGAGTCCTTGTCTTAAAGGGCACTGTGCCTTTGATTCACCACAACAGCTTAATCACACCCGGTCAGCAGCAGGTAGCAGGAGGAGCTCAGGCCAATGATTTCAGGAGAAAATACATTTTAAAAACATCTAGTTTATTTCATTTTGGTCAGTTCAGAATAGAAGTTTCCTGCAGACAACCATTTCAGAGGACTTTATTAAAATGTCTTCGCTAAAGACCCCCAGACAGCAGGCCACCTTATTATCTGTGCTGAATTTATTTTGAGAGTATGGAGAAAAAATTATTTGTGGTGGAGTAGACACCCTGACCCAGGTGACCAAGGCTGTGACTCTTCCGTTTGCTGAAATGCGCCTTTAAAAAAAACAGAAGGCTTACGCAACATTTTTAGCAATTTCCCACATGGTGTTGTGCAAATCATACATCTGCTTAAAGTGGTCAGCTGAGGTCAATAACAGCGGTTTGCTTGGTGTCACCCAAAAAAGGATTGCTTTGCTGCTATGGAGAAGGGGGACGTCCCTTTTAAAAGCAAACGTTAAAGATTTCCTTTTACGATTAAGTGACAACTTTGAAGATATATATTTTATATACATACATACATAAGTGGATATAGGAAGTACAACACAGATTGATATTTTTTGGTCTCAAGCGCAACCTCAAATTACATCATTACATTTTTAGTGAAGTTGAAAAAAAAATACACATACTTTAATGTCAGTTATGGAGGTGTATGTAAAAAAGAAGCTATCGGCTTTCTTTTAAAAGAGAGATCCACCCATACATGCTGATGGGAGGGACCCAAACGCCGCTCGCTCACAGGATCTCTGTTCTTAGTGGGATGAATATTTATCAACACTATTTCATTAACAAAGCTTTAAGACGAGTAAAACGATATGTTACATAAGTTTCTACACTTGGTCCTGTTACCTGACAAAAAAACGCAGTGCGATTTCGGTGAGAGATGGGAGTCCCGCGTAGTCTGCCGTGTATAACGCCGGCCCTGGGGGCGGACTGGCCATGGACCTCGTGCGTCCCACACGGGAGGGGCTATGTGACAGCAGGAAGGCAGCCCTGCATCTGGGTGACCACAGAGGACGGCAAAATGCCGGCCAGTTTTCCCAAGGTTTCCTTCATATTGTACGTTAGTCCTTCGGTGGGAAATGCCACGGCACTGTTAAAAACAGACAAAAGCGGGACAAACAGGGCAGGCGAGAAACACGCAGCTAACAGCTCACTGGTGCCGTCCCAGCTGGCTCCATTTTCGCTCTCCGAAAGAGCGGGACACGTCTCCTTCATACCACATCGGCAATGACATCCTCACCAGCTCCCCTCTCTTCCTGGGCCCGTGCAGCCGCCCGCACGCCCTCCGGGCGCTCACACCACCGAGTGCTCGTTGTTGTGGGGTCCACTCAGCACCGTGTGGTTGATGGAGGAGGCGGAGCGGTCGGAGCCCTCCGCCGTGCCGTTGACGTTCTCCTGCCGCTGGCAGCAGAGGATCTGTCTGAAGGTGGCGCTCATCTCCTTGTCCCGGTAGGAGTAGATGATGGGGTTCATGGCAGAGTTGAACTCTGCCAGTAGCAGGAAGAACTTCTCGAAGCTCAGGACGTTGCACTCGCTGCAGAAGACGTCCAGGAGGAGCAGAACCAAACCAGGGGTCCAACATATAATGAATGCGCCTAAGAGGTTGAGGAGAGGAGAGGAGAGGAGAGGAGAATACAACATGGAGTTAGTCACCTAACCCCGAGGCGGAGACAGCCGCGGCCAGCATGATTGTGTGGCTACAATGCAGAGCAGCAGAGGCTAAAACCACTGAAAATAATAATAAATCCTGACATTTACAGAAGGCGGGGGGCGTCTTTGAGCATCACATACCCCCCCCCCACCCCCCAACGCCAGCTTTAATATTACATGGTTTGTGAAGCTAATTAGAGACCAAGCGAAGGTCATCCAAAGGCCCCGCCAGCCTCACTTTCCTAGCGTTTATCAGCCTGGTACGTGCATCTCCGTGTCAGGAAACAGGGCAAAAAGTCATTTTGGCTACAGATGTGCTTCTGTGAAAGAAGAGGCAGACTTTGAGGGCCCCGCTCTCCTTCAGCTCAGCCAGCTGTTCCAAGCCCTGTTTACCTCACTGGACAGCTATGGAAAGACTCTCTGGAGTTAGATAAATCCCACTCAGTCCCTTTCCAGCATAGCACTCAATAGAGTCTTTTTCTAGGGACATTTTCCAAAGACAACGAGCGGAAGGTTTGTTTGTGACGTCCCTGTCTTATAAAAGTGAATTTAAATTTTCTCAGACAATTGTCAAGCTCAGGGAAGCCATTTGCTTTGCTAATGATCCTGATTTTTCAGTTTCCTCGAGCCTGCTGTCCGCAGATAGGCGTGTAGTCGAAAAGGCGGCCATTTTTGCCGACAGTGATTGACAAGAGCTTCACTCTAGGCCACAAAATCAGGCCGGGGGGTGGCAATGTCACGTTGCCACACGCAACCCCTGCGGGACCTGAATGCCCGAGTGACTAAGAACAGAGTGCCTCTGTTGGGTGAAGCACGGCTCTTTAAAGAGACGCACTCGCACTTTGACAGGACACGGGCCAAAACCACACATACAGGCCGCTGACAGAAACACGAGGGGGTGGGTCCGGCTGGTCATTAGTCGCCATGACTACATGGAAAAATCACATCAGGCAGTACACAACCACACGCAAAGGTCTCATTACCTAAACAAGACTGGTGGCATTATGGGGGTCCACACCATTAGCTAATGTCCGGTGACGTCACCTTAGCCGAGCATTGGCGCCATTAAATGCTGGCTGAAGGAGGCACCATCCCCTGGGGGTAGTCTACGCACTGCATATCGCAGTGCCTTTTCCAAGCTGTCTCGCCATGACCCAACCAGAGAGGCCCCGTGATTTTTCACCCACTGAGGGAACCGAATCCTTCTGGGTGTAACCGTCACACTGTGGCCAGTACACAAGCCAGAAAGGCATCATAAAGCACACTGTAAGCACACAACTCTACAATGTCAACAGTGAATTACCCTACGCTCGCTCACTATTGAATAATAATTTATACATAGTTAAATCATGTCACACCACATTGTATCTTCAAAGAATCATCTCTATTACCTTGATGCTGCAGTTTGGTGGAAGATCTAGATCTCAGCTTCCAACCAAACATTTATATGGTTCACTACACTAGACCAGTGTTTCACAATCCAGCCCTCGGTGACCCACAGACAGTCCACATTTTTGAGAACTAGGAGGGTGCAAACACGGACTGTCTGGCAGGGAGCTCGGAGGGAGCAAAAACATGTGGGTCCCTGAGGACCAGATTGGGAAATACTACACAAAACAATAGACTACATTACGTGTGATTTATATGACAGACAAGAGTAGATATAACAGACACTAATTTCCCCATTACTTGATAGGTTGGCATAAACGTCATGGTATCTTTTCTAACTGAACACAGTCTCCATCAACGAACAAGGCCCTGCTCTCTCATCTACCAATAAGCTTCACAGCTTCTCATTGGCTTCAGAGTGGTAATGCTGAAAGGCTTGCAGGGAATTTATTTAATGTATAATCACACTATTCTTGCATTGAGAGAGAGGAGAAAATGAGCACATTCAGACCTCGGAGTTTATTCTGATTTCACGGACAGACGGAGGTTTCTGTAGGAAATTACAAAGCCAGGGGCTGATATGGCGATTTGTGGTGAAACCCTACATCCGTGCGAAGCGTCGCGATGCCACGGCAACCGGCAGATGTGTAATTTACAATTATATTGTGGGTTAAAGTTTACACTGGGCCCTGTCCCGTGTTTTTGTACTGAGTCAGAGCTTGCCTCATGCTGATGGTGCCACACACAGCTTCCTGTTCAGGGGGAAGCTGTCCTGACAGTGTGAGACAGCACCAAAGATCAGTGGCCTGTACTACGAAGCGGGGTTACTAGCTTATCAGGGTAACTTGTTGGATTTAAGGTGCTATAGTTTAAATGGACTTCATATTCGTTCACTTACATTTTGCCCAGACTACCTTAAATCCGACAAGTTACCCCGATAAGCCAGTAACCCCGCTTCGTAGTACAGGCCCCTGGCTTCCGCCATGTTTGAAGTCTAACATCCATCTTTAATTTAAAACCAGCCAAAACGCTGACTTAATTTCTGATACACTTGTAACCATGTACACTTCAATGTGGCCGTGACTTTTTGGGATTCACAGCTAGAGAAGGCACATTTTCTGATTCATTCCCAAACAATATTTAATCTCCGACAGGAATGGGAGGAAGGTCATGGTGATTCTGACTCAGAGGGATGCCATATAATTCTGGGAAATTTGGAAACGTGCCAAGTTTGACAACGATCAACTGGTCAATCGATTTACACAGAAATGCTAATGGATGAGACAATGTGTCAAATTAATCTTTTTAAGAGATTATCACCCATTTAGGGATTAGGAGACATGGTGATTAAGAACAGCAGTTTGCAGCACAAAATTTTTTTTCCGGTCTTGCCAACCAGAAAGTATTTCAAAACAAGGGAGAACAGACAGATAAGCATGGAGGATAATAAGAGCGCTCAAGGGTGTGTGTTTGAAGGCCAAGGTCAACGCTAAGGGTCCCGAGAGCAAGGGGCTGCACCTGAAGCGTTTCAGTGAACCAGGATGAACCAGGATCTGCTCAGCATTCAGAACGCGATGGCCACAGATTGAAGGGGCACCATGCTGCCGAAAGACAAAGCTAAGTGGGAACATGAATGACAACTGAGCCTTCGAGAGCTTACCGCCGGGGGCTGGGGGGCTTCAGGAGGTTACCGGGGGGGGGGGGGGGCGGGCGGGGGTCGTGTGTAGCTCTCGCAGAGCACCCAAGCATCTCCACACCCACC
>JAOYFF010000116.1:22705142-22716531 GCA_025773925.1 Cryptomyrus ogoouensis
TTCTTGAAAGTCGAACAAACCAGTTTGACCTAGAACTCGATCTGAATATCAGAAGTCGAACCGTGAACGCTGACCTATGACAAATTGTACGCGCCAGGAAATGAGCAAAAAAAAAAAAAGACATATTTAAGTGTAATTTTGGGGGGCCAGGAACCAATTAATTGGTTTTCCATTATTTCTTATGGGAAAAATTCGATCAGAACTCAAACTTTTTAGGATTCAATCCGGAGTCCGGAACGGATTAAGTTCGAGAACCGAGGTACCACTGTATTTGGCGCCATCTACTCTCTGTCTTATCCAGTGTCTGCGTCGTTTTAGATGAAAATCGCCCATTTCTGGTCACTAGCCAATCAATTAGTGCATCCCTAACAAAGGTGCAGGTAATATGAGGCCATTCAAACAACCTTTATTCCATCACATTTCAAAGGGTTCAGACTGAGGTATGTAGCTGCCTAATATGTCGATGTCTTCCTAGACTGTTCAGTAGAAGTCCCGTGGTTTTGCTAGTAGCTGTCTGATAATCAGTATCAGATCCTTTTCTGAAAATATGCAATCCTCATACAAGCAGGGCAGAACAATATTAGCCAATATTGGACATTCATATGTTGGTAGGGAGGACCACAGCCAAAGCTGCTCGATACCATTAGGTTCAGCAGATGACCGTGTTAACCTGTGGTCATCAAAAGGTTGGCAAGCCCTAATCAAGAGCATTAAGGCTAAGAGAGTTTGATTTTGTAATGGATAATCAAGAACCAAGAAGGGGATTTTTTTATGTGACCAAGGTAGGTGTATTGCCTTACATAAAAGTGTCAATCATCTGCTTTTGTTTTTCCTCAGGCATAGTATTTAAAAATAGACAATCCAAGTGAATCCAAAGACAACTCTTCCCGTGCCAGAAGTGGAAGCAGCACTGAGGAAGAAGATCGCCAGCTACAGCCCAGATGTGGTGAAAAACAGCATAAACAAAATATGTCACTCACCAAAATCGATGAGGCAATGCCAGATAACAAGTTCGATGTGCTGAAAAGCCTGGATGAACGTGGCAAATGTGGTGCACAGGCCTAAGGAGAAGCACACGCAAGGATACGAGCTCCTCCCAGTGGGCAGGCGAGCCTCCAAAGCTCATTCTGTTTGGTGGCTTTGGGACTGTGCTGTCAAACCAGGCCGATTACTGTGTCCCTTGCACCGGGATCCGGGACATATACAGATTCAAAAAAATTGTTTTTTCTGCTTATCAAGAAATGTGAAGCAATAAAATGAAAAGATGACATGCAACAAAATGCTGACATGCAGAACCTGACCTGTGCGCCACCTTGGGCACCATCGTGCAGAACCGCGAGGTGCATAGAAAGGGGAACCTAAACTAATCCCACAGTCAGACACAGTAACATCTGTAGCTGATAATGAAAGCTTTCTGCATTGGTGGCGAATTTTTAATGACCATATAAAATAGAGAGCGAGATTTCAGGGACAGATTGCACCATTGTGTTGGTGGACTTCGAGGTCTCTGAGATTTCTCTACCCGACACGCCACACAAAAGGAGGTCTGTGCTTAAAATGTCCGTGGGCGAACTGCTTCTTTATTGAAATGCGGGTCGCAAAAAAAGCAATTTCAGCATCATGTTGACAAGACCACCCTCTAGAAACCGCAGATCTTCCATTACAGCGAGCATTCATTCAGGAGAGCCATGAGAAGCTCTCTCTTCCCTGGTCCAAAGTAAACTGGCCTGCTGGAGAGCACGCTGCCCGGTGCAGCTCAAAAACATCCCTGCGCCGAGAACTGCATGCGGCGGGGCCGCTGAGTGACGCTGCAGCCGGTTACTGTAAGCGATAGGGAATCTCACACGCTTTCAGACAGAACCATACAAATGACACACATTGCCAAAACACCGAAACAAACAGGAAAACGTATTTTTTAAAACTCTAGAATTACAGCTAGATTAAAAAGTAAAAATGTGATTCACATATTATAATAGGTAAAAATCTGTAATGCATATATTACTGCAATATTTGAAATATTACAACATTTACTGAGCTAAATGTTATGCTACTGAGCAGACCGAGTGACGCAAATTTTTCCTGGGTGTTATTCAGTGCTCAAGTTAATAGTGTTAATAGAAAATTCTCTAAACACTTTATTAAAGCTGCTTCCCAATTTACCATTCTTTAATGAGAATAAAAAACTACTATACCAGACAAGGGTCACGAAGAGGAAAATAGGTAACTCCGACTCAAACAGATCAGATTCTTAAAAATGGTTTCAGCACAAGCCAAACCAGCTGCTGAATACCCTGTGCTCTGATAAAGTCTGGAAACCAAACTCTAAAACTGGAAATTGGAACACTGCAACTGTTTCACGATGGCCAGGAATTCACACCAACTCTTAGAAGAGAATTCTAAGAGAATGCAAATCGCTGGCATGAACCATATAACTACTTTTAATTAGAAAACTAAAATTAACTGCATGTCAAAAGACATTAGCAGAATAGTTGAAATTCCAGAGATTGAATCTTAGATGACAAAAAAATCCAGAACAAAATGCAAACACTGCACAGTATCTTATGTACTATCTCCAGTGATGAGTAACTGCAGTGTTTGCAAAGGCAGCTACTGGAAAAACAGGTGCACATTCACTCATCTGTGACAGCCATCATAGGCAGAGTTCACTTTTGCAATGCAAGAAAAAAAACACAGCATACAAATCCAGATTTCCCGAAAGCTTCCCTAAAAATAACTTGCTCCATTCTTTTGGGGGAAAGGCATTTTGCTCAATGGACATGAACCAGTGAAAGTTTGCGAGATGGTTTCCGTTACGCTGAAACGACAATCTGGCTAGACCTTGCAGCAAAGATAGCGGGAGAGGGAGAAGAGAGGACCTCGTGCCGTTCCAATATCCACAAAACCGTCAAGAAGCGCCAGCATCTGCTACCTGCAGAAGACATACTTTAGAAGATGGTTGTTCCTTTTATCTTTTCTGTCCAGCCCCTACGCTAAAGCCAGGATATCAGAAGGTCATCTGGTGCTCACAGGGATCCACTCTAGGGCACTTTTCGACCACGCCAAGTACCATACTTTTGGTACCATACTTTTGGTACTTTTCCTTTTCCATGGAGTTCCAGTACCATAAGTGCTAAACCAGCTGGGCTGCTTTTTTTGCTACTTCAGTTCTTTGTGCGATGTTGACTGGTTATGTGAACATGCTGCCCCTGAAACACCACACAAACGCAATCTTGAAAAAAGCTGCTAACTCATTTATAAAGATAACCAAAATAAAGATAACCAAAGTAAAATAATCATGATGATAATGAATGCATGGACAAATGAAAAGACCCGAGCATCAACTGCAAATCGGTCGGAAGAACCAGAGATAAGGACAGCATGACAAGACATAAACTTAATATAGTATTTTCTATAATACAGGCCTATTATGACAACGTGGTACTGGAAATTTTTCAAGTGTTGCAATGTGATTTTATTGTAATAAATATTTGGGTTTTTTAATAAGGACTTCAACATAAATTACTCACAAACCAGTCTAGGAGTGACGTAAACAGCAAGGATGAAAACGATTATGATTGTCTCAGAAAACGCATGTATTGCTCACGCTAAAGCAGGTAAACTTTAAACTGATTTTCAAACATATACTAGATAATCTTGAAAAGAAATAATCATTACAATTGAAAAACTATTTTTTTTCCTATGACAGACTATAAATATTGTACCGAAACCTAAACCCTCTGTACTATAATTTCCATACAGAATTGAAGCCTGATCTTAATCTGACCAATGATGTAAGAATTGCATGTGCATTACATGCAATGTTGGTATTAACATCACGCATCATCCAGCCTTATAATATTCTACAGCTATTCTTCGAATTCAGTACAAAATACCCGCCTCACCCTTGTGATGTCATTCAGCTCCGGTACCAGTTTTACACCAGTGAAAACCAGCACCTTGAAGTACAGTGCTTTTGGTAATTCCTTGAGGGTAACTGGTGCAGTGGAAAAGCACTCTGAGGAGAGACACTGCCATCACTGAGCAATCCTCACACCCCCTTCATTAAATCTTACTTCACACACAAAAGTGGATCTTTTGCCTATATTTCATTGTTCCTTAGTACAGTCATAAACCCTGCAGAGCAGGAAACAATCAGTCAGGCCTTCAGATCAGTTCCCCTGACCTCTAGCTCCAGGAAAAGCAGACCCCCCCACATGTCTGCTACAGACATTTTCCCCTCCTTTCAGGCCCTTCGCTATCAGTCTCTCTCGTGACGGTTTGTGATTTTCCACTTGTTGTGCAATAAATACATCCTATGTGAGACACACGAACGTCTGGTATCGACCTTGCCGGCTCACTCAGATCATTATTCTCAAAATGTCTGATTATTCTGAAAATGTCTGTCCTGGTGTTTTTCTCGATAATCAGTCAACAGTTGAAAATAAAGCAGCTAAATACAGACTCCATTTTGACTGATGTCTTATTGCATGCTTTGTAAACATAGAGGGAGATTTGAGAGGAGGGGTTTTGCTATCCCAGCAGCCAATCATTCCCCTCTGCATGGATTCTGGAACTGTCAGCATGATACATTCCACTGTAGCACGACCTGTCTTGAATTCCTGGGAAGTCTAAGAGACAACTTCACTTTGCATAGATATCTTCTCAGTGCTTCCCTCTGGCCTGTTAGACAATGAGACCATTGTTCATACAGTGGGGCCTACCTTCATGTTAGAGGCAAAAAAATAGTTTGCATTTGAGCACATCCTCACTGAAGCATTGCGGTCTCTCAACCGTCTTCACTTAAGAGCCTCCTGCAGTTTTACGTACTCTATGGTTCAGATTGGCTAATGCTGCTGATTTTCAAGTAGATAATTGGCTGGATACATCTTGGCGAATCCATCTGGCTTGCAGAGTACAGATGTTTTCTCTAACCTAGTAATATACTGGGGAAAAGCCAGGATAGTCTATTAAACAAAAGCTACTCTTGATTACAGAACCTAGAATATTAAAAATATTATATTTATGCAATGGAGTACAAAAATTAACTATTCAAAAAAGGCGTAACAGTCTGTTACAGTCGTGCTGTCATGGTCTGAGCACAGTTATTGCACCATCAGGAGTATCTGCTTGTGCAGCCCAGTGAGGGCTAGATGAAAATGTAGACAAGACAGCGCTGGTGTTACATTTCCACACCTTCCATTTCTATATCAACCAATGTGATGTCACAGAGAGGGTAAACTGGGCAAAGCATTCGCTAAACCATGCTGACTTCACAGGGCTGCATATGTTTACTAGATGGGCGAGACCTTCTCTGCACAGCCGAAAGTCTCCTGTTCTCTGTGAGCATAGTGCTACCTTCTCCTGGATCTCCAGGAAGCCTTGGAAGACTCAACTGTGAGGAGTGACCGGTGCAGCTGTAACACTTGGTTTGTCATTTGGCTCACGTAATCCTGCGTGCTACAAAGTCATTAACGTGAATCACTGAATAATGGAGCAATGAGCTGCTGGTTACCTGGAATACAGTGTGACTCACCCTGTAACTACATCAGATGCCATTCGCCTGAGGATCACATTTATATATTCCCTATGGCTGGTCAAGAATTACATGTGAGCGGTTTGGAGAAGTCTTTGCACCTCCAATTTTCAAGCCCGCCTTGACCTCTCACCCCCCAAGACAGGCTGGAGGCTGGAGAAAAGGGCTGGCACAAATGCTCTGAATAAACACCCCCCCCCCCTCCCAAAAGGAGAGCGGTAAAGATTGCTTTAACACATGGCAAAGCCTCAGTTACCTGGGGCTCTAGTGTCGACACACGGGGGGAGGGGGCGTGACACTTAAAATAAACAAAAGGGGAATCTTTGAAGCAGCCACTGTGATGTGCTGAGGACTAACGGTTAGACACACCGCTGGATAAATAAAGCACTCAACAGATGCTGGGCCCAGCCTGACCTGAAAAGGCAGATCCAGACTGCAGATGTGATGGACAGAAGGCGTAAACACAACCACGCTTATAATAATGCTAACGAAAATGACCATGACGATGACCTAGGTTGATGTTAATGACCCAGCACTAAAGCTGCTATATTCCTCACAGTGTTTTCATTATTAATGCAATAATTTAAAAATATTACAGTATGAAATTGTTTTTGAAGTGAGAAATCTGTCCTACACTTAAATGCTGAACGGCACCTGGGCATACACTGAAATACTCTGAGTAGTCTCTGTCAGCGGGTGACGCGTGTAACAGACAGTTAATACTTCCACTGAATCTTTTTAACAAAATGATTTTAGAAAACTGAACATGTTGTGTATCCATCAGTTCTTGCAAAGAACTAACTCTGTAATCGTCCCACCTTAAACGACTGAATACTCTTCATCACACTATTAATCAGCTCTTGTATCTGGTATTCATAATATATTTACTTCCATTTATATGCAAAAATATTTTGGGGCAAATAAAATGGAAACGAGTCTCAGCTTGTTTGATAGGTTGATTGGCTGATTATCAACA
Source organism: Cryptomyrus ogoouensis (assembly GCA_025773925.1). Classification (NCBI taxonomy): domain Eukaryota; kingdom Metazoa; phylum Chordata; class Actinopteri; order Osteoglossiformes; family Mormyridae; genus Cryptomyrus; species Cryptomyrus ogoouensis. The sequence continues at coordinate 22,711,652 of JAOYFF010000116.1, forward strand.
AGATGAACTGTGATAAAACTGAAATTTAAGTGTCCAGTTTATCGGTACATTAAAACAGTGTTTTTTGAACCAGGTCCTAGGAAACCCCAGGATGGTCCATGTTTTTGCTCCCTCTCAGCTGCCTGCCAGACAGTCCACGTTTTTGCTCCCTCTCAGCTCCATGCCAGACAGTCCACATTTTTGCTCCCTCTCAGCTGCCTGCCAGACAATCTACATTTTTGCTCCCTCACAAAAACGTGGACTTTCTGGGGGTCCTTGAGGACCAGTCTGAGAAACACTGATTAACTGATTGAAAGCACAAGCTATAATTATTGTGCTCTCTGTGTACTGTTTATCCAAAAAGAAGCAGGGCTATATCTGCTACTATCTACCAGCAAAACACTTAAAAACATGTGTGCCTTTCACGGTGCTTCAAACACCATATGCCAAAACCATTCATTTCAACAAATACCACACACACAATCAACACCTTTTGAGTGTCAAGTTATATTTAGAGCCTGTATATGGGCAGGCAGACTTGCCAGAGTGACACTGAGTCAAGACCAAAATCATTTCAGAGGAGGGAATGTGTGGAGAATTGCAGGCATTTTAACGGGGACGCCATGTGTAACATACTCATACAGCAGAGAAAAGTGTGCTAGATGAGTTAGCTGTTGGAGTTGTTGGCCAAATTTCTTATGTGGCTGTTACAGAATAAGGATATGTTTTTAAAACCAATTTAAAACAATACCGCCAAAACCATTGCAATAATATTATATTAAAATAAACCAAAGTCTATATAAAAGTGCCCAATGTTTGTTTCATACACCTAAATGAAGTCTAGAAAAAATTAAGAAATCATGGGGGAAATGGAATCAACGCTTCCATATTCGCTTATCATAATCCCGGATTTCTTAGCACGTACGGCCAATTCAGATCTCAACTTAACGTTTGGTTTCACAGTTGGCCGTCGCAAAAAATGCAGCATGTAGGTATGGAGGCAGAGTCTCCTGGCACAACAGCACCGCATGCAAAGTGTGAAAGCCCTCGCTATCTTCCTGTATATTGGCACATTTAATGTGGGCATCAAGCTTACTTTCTTTATTAAGCGTATAGAGGTTTCTGCTCCTGGCATCTTCAGCAGCAAGGACAAGGATTGGATAACTGCAGCTGGCTCCGACTCCTGGGCGCTATAACCTGCTGTAGACTCTGCTCGGGGCTCCCGGGCTACATGCATTTAGCTCGACCCACCTGAGTGCAGCTTCTGTTTCTGTAATCGTCACTCGTTAGCCATGCCTGTTGCCTGGGTCAGGTTAGAATTTGCCCACCCACAGTCATACCCACCCTTGTACACTGGGAAAAGATGGTTATCTAGCCACACTAGACTAGAAGCTTTACCTCCCCATTTTTTTGCTTTTGGATAGAAAGCTAGTGTTACTACAGTAAATCTTTTTTTTTTTTTTTACTCAAGTCAATTAGTTTATTGAAAAAATTAAGTATTAAAGGAGTTCTACTTTTATTCTTTTCCTTCCTTTGGTGCACTTGTGAGCCACCTGGGCTGCTGTTTATATTATAGATATTTTGTAAACAGCCTCTATGCGCCATTACACCATGCTATACCGCACACCATGCTACACCGCATACGTCAGTTTCACCTCACATTTCACTTCCATTTGTATCCCCTTCTTTATGCTTTACGCTACGCCTTTTTATCCCTAGACATTCTGAGACATAGCATAACAAAATTGGGGGCTTGTCCGGAATCATAGCAATCCATCTGTTTGTTAACCTGTGATGTTTTGTTGCGTGCAAGGATGTCTCTGCATTAAGCTGGCCGTAGGTTTCAGATGAAATTGAGAGAATCTACACGGTTCGGCTATATGACGTTGTATGACATATAATCAACAGGCCGATCACCATTTCGAAGCACCGCCTGTACGGGGTCCCCGAGGCGAATTTCTTCGTTTGTTCTGATCCTACCCGTTGCCCACGATTGGCCGACATTAATGTGATGCTGCGGGGTTGGTCAGCAGGATTAATTATGCAGTTACCAGCATGCTTTGCACCGCAATACACTTTAATTATATAAATTAATATATTTATTTGTGTAATGCTTGACGTGGAATGTGTGTTTCATTAGCGTGAAACCGTGAATGTCGTGCAAATTGTTTGGATTCCTTGAATGTGCCGCTGCAAGTATTAAACCAACACTGTTAAAGAGAGCAACTTCCATTTTAAAAGTGCTGTCATCTCCATTATTAAAATGACTCATGCACTTGCCACAATATGTTTATTTGCCCTCTGTATGTGGGTCTGCTGCATAAAAACATTCTATGCCCTCGAGGGTTGCGGCGTGATCTAGAACAAACAAGGTGGCAGCCTTGTTTTAAGCATGCCACAGACTGTTCTCGCCAACACGTATTTTGCACAGACGTCGTTTGAAGTATACAGCCACCTTTAGGGAAGTATTGCCAAGTTCTTGCTTTAGAAGTTTCTGCATAATCCTACCTCAGGGTTATTTGAGAGTTGCTGTAAAGAGGACTTTATTAGCGGAGTCTTGGGTTTTTGAAAGATTAGTGGAGGCTGCTGTGTTGACGTGTGTCGTAGTGCCCTGCTCTGTGAGGCCGGGTGAGTCACATGTTGACCCCCCCCCTTTCCTTGGGTCCCGTACCCCATAGCCATGTGACGCGTTCCAAAGCCGGCCTGCCCCGTATTCACGCTTAGGCGGAGGGCAGAGCGAAGCAGCATGAACTCCAGTGTCAGATATATAGCACCATGCAAAACTCTTAGGCAGACGAAAGAAACGCTGAAAGCTGATTATCTGGACAGTAAGGGTATGTTTGCTCAAAACAATTAGAACGTTAGTTTTTATTGTTACTCTTAATTTGCATATATTCTAACAGGGATTTCTTTTGTTTTCCAAGAAGTTACGGATGACTTGCTAGATGGCTATATGGACACCGCTTCAGTTCCCAAGCCTCTCCTGAAGTGCCCCAGCCATACAGCCATGTATTTCTTAAATTTCACCACTGGCTTACTCTTAACTAACTAAATAGGTTTTTAAAAGTCAGTGAGGTATTGATTAGCCATATGAGTTGTGCTAGTGGTCAAGTAAAAAAAAAAAAAACTTGCTGCAAAAACTGTGGTGATTATAGGAGAGATTTGAAATAGCTAAGCTAGCACACTTTTACAGACATAATATCATAGTCTTACACTTGAAGGACATTTACACATCATTTTCTTTGACTGCCTAAGACTTTCACACAGTACTGTAAATCTGAGATTAAGGCTGACAAGCAGGTTGCCTTGAGGAGAACAGAGCTCCTGTGATTCCGGTGGCAGCTTAGCTGTTGTCCCTTTTGCCTCTGGTAAGCTTTGGCAAAGGTCAATATATAACTTTGTTACCTTCATTTTGTGTGCCGGAGACTGACAATTCTCAGCACCTTTGAATACATTGCGCTAACGCTGGTTTAGCCTAAGGTTATGTGGTCATTAATCCTGTAATGTGAATTAACAGGCAAGGCACAAAAGGTCTGAGCTGAGCTGGCTATTGAAGAGGGTTTAGCATTATGATGCTGTCACATCCTCCATTCTTCATGCTTATGAGTTCCTGAGGCATATATAGGCCGGTGCTTCCGGAACCATAAAACAATCTTTTGGCTAAACTTGCTTTTTACCTGACGTCATAAGGAGGTGCCACAGCCCAACAAGAAAACAAAGTAAATAGGTCCACTTCCACGGCAGTTATGCAACTGGTAGAAGAGATACTAACTGCAGTGGATAACAAGTAATATACAGTGGGGGTGTTTATATATTTAAAAAAGGATTTGACACTATAGATCATGGCTTATTCATTAAAATTTGAGATATGGTATTAATGGAATAGCATACTCTTGGCTAAGAAGTTACCTTGATGATGGATATCAATATGTAATGATAAATAATTTGAAATCAAAATTTGTTGAAGGTTACTTGTGGGGTTCCACAGGGTTCAATGCTAGGCCTTCAATGCTTATTAAATTACATACTTTAAAATGTTGTAACTTAGTTGATTTATATACTGCACAAATGACGTACAAAGCACAAAATAACTCACCTCCTAACTGTATTCAGAGGTTTAAAATCAGAGAGCAAATTTGAATTAAGGGAACACGGTGTGTTGAAAAAAACAAAGATAGGGACAAATATAAAAAACATCTGTCAAAGGGGTAAACTTGAGGAATAGCTGCCATAAGGAACCAAGAATCTTTCGTTCGCTCTGCAAATTAAACAAAAAATAAGGCGGTAAACAGTTATATAATCATCAATGTGTGAGAAACTTGAAAACTTTTGATATCGGTTGTGTTTTTGTTTTGCCGAACAGGGTACGTATAATAAGCTGAAGCTTCAAACCAGACTTTTTTTCAGTCTATATGTATGTGTATCTATGTGACCGAAATAAATTTAAATTCATTCATTCAACAGATGTGGCTGTCACTACCAGTTTGGCACATCTGCTGGCGATGTGAACTGTTTTTTATTGTCATCAACTGGCTGTGTTATTGCACTGTCCTTAAATGGAAATCCCAGCCTGTGGAGCACGCTTAACCTGAGTATTGGTTTAGCTGGTACTCTGGTCACAACTCTTACCTTTATCTCCCATAAAACACTTAATGATGGGGCTCCCAGTTGTCACTCTGATTTAAGGGGAAGGGCTGGCTACCCGCTGCACTAAATGAGCGCTGTGACGTTAAAATCCTGAGGGACACGGGATCAGCAACGTGGGGGGCATTCACAGCCATGCCCCCCCCCCCCCCCCCCCCCCCCCCCCCCCCACGCCCCCCCACCCCCCCCCCCCTCCCCCCCCCTCCCCAACCACACAACCACTCTTCTCAAACTCCCACCATTACAAACTCTTAAAT
>JAOYFF010000116.1:22733681-22752271 GCA_025773925.1 Cryptomyrus ogoouensis
GGGGGGGTAGGGGGGGGGGGGGGGGTGGGAGGGGGGGGGGGGGGCGGGGGGGGGGGGGGGGGGGGGGGGGGGGGCGGGAGAGGAGGGAGGGGGGGGGGGGGGGGGGGGGGGGGGGGGGGGAGTGGAGGCAGCGGGTGCAGCAGGTTGTGGGACGGAACGGTATTTAAGAGACAAGCGTCAGTGTGCATGTGAATCAACACGCAAGGGCGCTCAGTTCAGGTTGGACAGTGTGAGGGACCACTGAGTAATGCGTGGGGCGGAGCACGGCAGTGACAGCAGGGGACACGGCGGACCGAGGAATGCCGGGGGCCGGCCAGAGGTTCGGACATTATGGAGAGGAAAAAGTCAGAGGGCCCTGGCAAGAACGGCGGGAAGGGCGTGTGAGCGATACAGTCCAGATATAGGGAAAGGTCAGTGATAGGAGGGGAGGAGAGAGCAGGGGAGAGGGACTGGGAAGGGTGGGGGGTAGGCTGGAGGAGTCAGGGGAAGGGGAGAGAGACAACCGGATGGTGCATCGATGAACTTGGACATATACGACCAGAAGACTAAAACGTACATTTGGAAGAATGTCAGCTGACCTGTGTGGCCTCCGCCATCGTGCCGCGGTGTCTGACTGCCGGCATGTCTGGCCACATCTCAGGCATGGCCTCACGCGTCCTGCTCCCAGTGGCCGCTACGCAGATAAGATAACGCAGTCCCTGTGTGCGTGGTCGGCTTTGCACGGGGCGGCACGCTCCAATGGTTCCAGTGCACGGGGGGGCAGAATTACAACTCTGCCCTACGTCACCACGGGGTCCTCGAGGTTCATGTGGAAGTTTACGACTGCAGCTGTGACGCAGGACATCGGCGATATGCTCTGCTCTCCCTCTCTGTCCCTGCCGCTACCACATTCCGCCGTACACATGCTGCACGTCCTGCAAAACCTGAATGGAAGGTGATTGTTCCAGAACCTGATGACACGGGACTCCAGAAAGACCAGACACGTGTTTGTTCAGGAAGTCGCATTTTTTTTATTGATTGTTTTTTCCCCCACGCATTAAATGCACCATCAGAGAGGTTCTTTTGTTTAATAAATGTGGGCCTGGGGGTATTAACATCAAACTGATGAGTCCTGCATGATCCCAAAAAGAGTATGTCGTTTCTGAAAAAAAATAATCATGCATATCTTGCTGAGAGATTTTAAATATTGATTAAAATTTTGATTTGGCACGAAGAGGAAGTCTGTATAGTCACACCCCCACACATAGGTCGCTTTACCTAAAGTACAGCTCAATATTATAAGAAAAGAAGAAAAAAAAAAAGTTCAGCTTTGGTGTCGTTTCTCCATAATTTCCTTCCAGGGATTAATAAAGTATCTCTCGATCTATCTAACAGACTTACATGTATATTATGAGAGATATGACTAACAACATAACGCAGAGGATAAGAATGAATTGATAGGTCTCAGGAGGCTACGTTTCAGATGAAATTTTAATGGATTCTAGCAAATGGAACAAGTTATTGAAAATATCCCAGTCTTAAGCGTATTTGAATGGGTGGACACAGAAACAGTCACATCAGATGTTATGATTAATGCTCACAGACAGTCATACGGGATTGATAGAAGGAGGGGCAATTTTATACATCAGCAGTTTACGGTCCATTTCACAGAGAACAGAGCATGTGAGCGCAGTGGTGAAATCCCCTCTGTGACTGTGCACTGTTTGGGGATCTCTGAAACCCAGGTAAAACACAGTGACTACCTGTGAGTAATACCAGTTATCCTTACCAATTAGTGCTCCTAGTGAGTACTACTCATTAGTCCTACCTGTGAGTACTATTCATAATGCTATCAGTTATATTTACCAATAAATATGCCCAGTGTGTATGATTAGTAAGCAGTGACTATTGTTACTACCTGTGAGTGCTACTCCTACCAGTCAGTACTCCAAGTGAGTGCTTCCAATAAGTCCTCCCACTGAGTATTGCCAGTGAGTAGTACCAGCAGTATTACCTGAGTATTACCAGTGAGATTACCAGCAGTAAGCACTACTGCTACCAGTTAATATTCCCAATAAGTACTCCTGATAAGTCCTCCCAGTAAGTAACACCAGTAAGCAGTAACAGCGAGGCCTCTTTTGAGTGTCTGCGATGACAGATTTGTGAGATATGCCGTGTTTAACTCTTTCATAAACACCCGGCGGCCAAGCCGTTTATGCGAGGGGGCTCTGGGACGTCGCGCTCCCTCCGCACCCTCTCTCTCAGAAACAGGCAGACACACTGGAACCGCACCGAGCCTTCCCAAATCCCCCAAACGCCATCGCTCTGCGGCCAGTGGAAAACTCTGCACCCATAGAGGAGCGTGGAACAGTGATGGGAACTCCCAGAATTCACTGCTCCCCCTTCCATCAGTTCAAATGGAAAAGCCATCATTTTAAACAAAAAAGGGCCCATTATTTAACATCAAACTAAGAGCAGCTTGACATGAGGAACCAATTACGCCCCCCCCCCAAACACTCACACCCCCCGCCACCTCTTTCCCAGCAACCTTAAAGAGCAGTGAGATTTTGCCGGCATGTCTGGAACCGGCTCTCAGGCACAGGTTAGACCCCCAGCTGCAGACTATATCCCCCCACCCCCACACTCTGTCGAGGCACTCAGTCTGATAGCAGAACCACCCATGATTTTCACTGAAATATTACAGGTCTGAGTCAGGACCTCACTGATGGACCTTTAGGCAGAGGTGGATAGATCAAGTCCAAAAAGTGAAAATCCAGACCGAATTTTTGTTTGTGCACACGGCGGCGTATGTGATGACAGCATGGTGAGCAAACCCATGCTCTCACAAGGTCTGGGCCTACAGGTCGCCATTAAGTCATTCATAAACAGGGGCTCGGGAAGCCCATTAAAAAGAAGCTTGAATTTTCTAGGGGGGGGGGGGGGGTCCACTTTTCCCCCTAGCATGTTGAATCACTTGCTTTAGACACAGGAACATTCATTTAGCAGATGGCCGATCTGTCGAGCCGCAGACAAGGTTACCTTGTGCTGCTAAACACGTTCTGGAAAAGTCTCGCCGTGGAGTCGGAAGACCTGAGGACATCACCGTGGCAATCAGCCCCAACGCTCACTGACACTTCCTGTGGGGTCCCCTGGGACAGCGCGGCAGGCATCCCCGCACGCCCTGTGTCCTGGCATGGTTATGGGAGCATCCCCCCCCCCAAAGCTGGCAGGGGGGGCACCTCACGACGCTTTTCCTTTTGTTTCTGTTCTCTATTCTCTGGGCACTTGTGAATCTGGGCCGTTCCATCTCCCAGCTAAATCTGATTTCCCACAAACCTTTCCTCGCCCCCCCCCCCCGCCTGTATGCTTGGGTCATATGATATTTTCCAGGAGTCTGATTGAATCGGGTGAATAAATGGTGAAAATACCAAGCGGATTTCCATCGATCCATCCCATTGTCTGATTGGATTATGATCGTTATGTTTATGGTGTGATTGCATTTGCGACGCAGTGACGGATCGCAGGAATTGGACGCGCAGCTTGTGGCCATTACACACCATCATGTTGAGAGCAGCCTCTCGCTGTCTGTCTGATCAGCATCATGGCAGTCGTTTAAACGTTGGACCAGAAGCAGATCCGTGAGTGGCTGAGTATGAACAAACACCACTGAACTGGTAATGTAGGCTGCTTCAGAAAAGGTGCCCAGCCTAGGAGGAGGAAACACAATGCAAACTGTGGATAAAAGTGGCAGCTGACCGGTTGACGAGGTTACATGGGCTAGCAGCCGGGGCTGCTGGGATTGCATCAGAGGGGGAGGCCTGAGCAAGCATCCCGCGGCCTAGCTAAACAAACACATTCCTTATGTCGTCCTGGAGAAGGAAGGAGCCATGCTCTGCCCCGGCAAGGAAGGAGTCCTGCTCGATCACCACACAGCCACTCGCTCATAAAAGTCCTGGGTGTGGCCACCAAGCACTGTCCCCCCCCCCCCCCCCCCCCCCCCCCCCCGCCCCCACCCCCGGCCCCCCCCCCCCCCCCCCCCCCACACTGCGCACATTATACAGCCCCTGATTAAGTCACCGACAAAAGATGTGAACTTTAAAGAGAACAATGTAGGCTTTACACAATTGAAATGAAAACGCACATTTTATTATTATTTTTTTTTATATCTGTGACTTCTAAGTGACCCCCCGCGACGTGACTGTTTTTGTCTCCGTCAGCTTGCTGGAATATAACAAGAGACCAAACAATTCATCCTACATTGGCCAGAACACGCAGCTAGGCCCCTTAGCCGTTATGTAACCGGTAGATCAGAAGGAAATGAGCAGCCACCATGTGTATGCTGTGCCGTATCCATGGAGACAGATGCCTCACATTCCCTGGTAATGTTCATGGGAGGCGTACCCCCCTTCCAGCCCACGCTGAGCCGTCATGTGCTTGGACCGCGTGGCAGCACCGATATGTCATGACGCACATCCCAGCATGCACCACTGTGCCCCCAATGGTGGGACCCAGCCGCCGCCGTTCTCCAGCTGAGGCCTGAAATCAGATTCTGTGCCTTTAAAACCCACCCTTCGCTTTTCCCTACTCCAGATGCAGCTCTCTTCTTTCCCCTGCCTCTGCTGTTGCCTGCCTTACCCCTCATATGGTTTATTTGATTTATTGTCGGGCGGCCGAGGGGCTCAGGTTACGGCTTTTGAAGTTGTGAGGGACTCCAGGACCCCTGGCATACGTGGGCCAGAGGAGGCACTAACCGGTGCAAGAAGAGAGCCCTTGTTCCCGTCCGACGGGCAAAAATCCCAGGATCTCACATCTGAAAGCCAATACTTTCCTAAGACACGTGAATATGGCCCTTTTCTGACATCCACGCCGTAGCTGTGAGGCCCAGACGACACTCGAACGGGGAAGGGGCCTGGTTTGCAGAGACGGACAGATTATGGGCATCCCCGCTTCGATAAATGAGAAACACAACCAAGAAGGAAACAGCCAGGGCCGGACAGTCTCATAAAAACATCAAAAGTGAGGTTGCCTGAGCGCCAGGCGATTTCCCGCAAGAGCTGACATGGTCCTCGGAGACGCCTGAAAGCACCAGAGGGCTCAGGCAGCAATCTGCGCTTCTCTAATGTGGTTTGGACCACAAAGCGACGACTTCCGTTTCCTCTCTAGCTTCTATTATCTGTGTCAAAAGAGGGTCATCTCCAGATGAACAATAAGGGCGTTAATTGGGTCCGGTCGAGAGAGAGAGAGACCACAGATAATGGAACGGACTGATGTCGCAGCCACAGGTAATAACGGGAGTGATGTTTGGCTTAATGTGCATTGCAGTGAAAGCACATTTTGCATTGACCTCATCATGCAAAAAATCAGGTCTGAGTACTGAACAAATAGGATGTTAGTAATCGGCAACAGGAAGAAGGGGTTAGGGATCAGTTAATGCTCAGCTCGTGTCTGTCGGTCACAAATTGACCGGATACTGGGGAGGCATGAAGGCAGGCAGGTTGGAAATGGAGAAATGATGATGGAGAGAATGTTCCAGAAGCTGAGGAATGACTGAAGGAAAGAGGCCCCGAATGAGGCCCTGTTATTTATGGTGGTTTGGACACCGCCTTCGACACCGGGGGGTGTGGAGTTCAAAGCCCCCTGTTTAACACCCACGCTCTAATAGACCACCGCGAAGAGGTCAGCGGCAACCCCACTCACAGCCGGGGTCGACTGAAGCTTTTAAGGGGGGGGGAGACTTTCGATGAATAGCTGCCATTATGTAGAAGAAGCCTCGTTCACACCCTTCCCCCCGCCCCTACTGAAAAATAACTTCCTCTTGGGGTGCATACATTTTGTTCAGTACTATTTTTAATGTCTCTATCTCGGCTTTTCAAGACAAAAGAACACAAACAGTAGTGATGTTGATACCTGTTCCAGCATGAGTGGCTGTTATAGTAACCATGTAGTAGGAGTGTGGACTCACCGTGCAGACATTATGGTGGAGTAGGCAGGAACTGGCAGACGCCTGGACCAGCCACCCCAGTCCAACTTCCTGGTGTTTTTCAAGCCCATTGTATCCTGGACCGGGGGGGGGTAGCCATTTTACCCCCCCCAGCTGTTTTATTCACGGTGCAGACTGCTTGCCTTCAGTGAAAAGGCCAGGACCCTGCTCAGGAATGAGAGTACCTGAACTCCGTATAGGCTCTGTTCGGATGACTGGCGGTGTGGAGCCAGGGCACTGGAACTGTAAATTCAGTGGAAAAGCGACATCTCAGAAACAAGGACATGGTGCCATCATCGCAAACTCACATCCTAAATGCCCCAGAATAAGCAATGTAATAAACACACCTTTGCTATCCCCCCTGCGGGCCAGGATACAATGGGCCTGAAAAACACCAGGAGTTTGGAAATCAACCGCTGCGACTGGGGTGGCTGGTCCAGGCGTCTGCCAGTTCCTGCCACCCCCACTGTAATGTCCACATGATGAGTCCACACCCCTACTACATGGTTACCATAACAGCTACTCATGCTGCAGCACAAAGTCAAACCCAGTTTAAAACAAACTTATGCACATATACATTCATATACACCAACACACAAGCAACCCCACATACTCACAAACACACAGAGACAGTCACACACAGTGAGATACACTCATCCATATATACACACACAGATGTGCTCTCGCTCTCTCTCCCTCTCTTTCACACACACACACACACACACACACACACATACAGGTTTGTAATTATATCTTTGTGGGGACTCTCCATTCATTTCTATGGGGAAAACTCTAATCCCAACATGACGACCTTAACCCCTACCCAGCCCTAACCTTAACTATCGGTAACCAAACAAAATACGAGACTTTTGGCATTTTTACTTTTTTGATTGCATTCACAGATCTATGTGGGGACCTGAAAAATGGTCCCGACAACATAAAAAAAATCAGTTCTTTATTATATTGTGGGAGACATTTGGTCCGAACCATGTAATATAAACCTAATCCACACACACACACACACATACAAACCTGCACATGCACACACACACACACACACACACACACACAAACCTGCGCATGCACACACACACACACACACACACACACACACACTAATGCCAATACAAGGCTGCTTCAGCCCTGATTGTCGCACTTGCTAGGCGTCTCCACCTCGACGACGTGGTGCATTTTACGGCAGAGACACCCCATGTGTTCAGGAAGTACCTGCCTCCAGCACCTTCCTGATGATGTTCATAGGTAAGTCATTACCGCGAAGTACCGAGGGGGTGAATAGCGCCTCTAATTGATAATCAGAACCATCAGTCTGAGGGACGGTCTTTAATTATCATATACAGACTGTGTCTCCGTGCAGCATGTGGCACACGGTGACCTCTGAGGCCACCGCCCGGCACAGCTCGTCATTCTGTGTCTCCGCTTCAGCAGGACCACCGACTCACGTTGTTCCTTGGAAGGGTCTAGTGAGATGCCGTAATTCCAAACAGCTGTGCCCCCCCCCCAGCCAGCAAACAGCCCCCTGTTTTGTTTACCGAAGCGTTTTTTTGCCTTTTCGGTTTTTAATATCGCCCCCAAGGGACACATCATCACCATCCCTGCTCCTTATGGTGTCACCATAGAAACCAGGGAAAGCATGATGACGGCCCATAGGCCCAAGCTGGGCTGGGGGTACATTGCTCATGCCAGAAGTTGGATTTGTGGTGGAGGAACCAGACTTGAAAACAAAAGGTTCTCCTTTTAAATCCCTTAAGGAGACCTGCTATTGGACTGTGAGCGGGGCTGTGCACAGCTGTGTAGGTAAAGCCCAAAGCGGATTACAGCGTGATCACGGCAATAATGAAGCTTGGTTGGAGTGGCGGGCTCTGGCTCTTCCTGTTTTCTATGACTGGGTGCTTTTACATTGCTGGAACCTACCACACCCAACTTATTCTGGAATCAAAACCTTTTTCCGGGATTCCAGGATTTGTAAACTACAATTTTAATTAATAGGGCCTGAATATCACTTAAGCACCGAGTTCTTGCCGTGTGCTGATTGGTCAGTTTCCTATAATCATGCATGTGCCACTAATGTTAATGTGAAACAGCTGCATATGTATTTCAATCAATGAAACAAACCAGTAAAAGCACAAGAACTGAACTATTTAGCCCAGCACAGGAGACTTTCAGTTTGAAAGTAGTTTGTAAAACCTGAAGTAGCTCAAAGTGTCCTCCCTGACAGGGATTATCCAGTCACCGTATGCCTGCGTTGGCATGACACTCACAGTTGCTCCAAGGGCTCACTCAACAAATGTTGCTAAATGCTATTCCGAATAAAAAGAAAACAAGGTTATTGGATTATATTAACGCCAACATGGTAGAGAAGGCAGAATTTCCTGTCAGACAATGAAATAACCATTTAAATATGTTGCTTCCTTTACTGAGTGGAACGACAGCTGATAGCCAGGCACCCTACCCTAAAACAACAGCCCTGACGGCCAAGTCAAAACTCGAGGATAAGGCCGTCAAAGCATATATGCTCATACATTTACTATGATGGTATTTTCAAATGCCCCAGACACAAAGAACCATATGAAGCTCTGTGTGACACAGTTCATGTCCATCTTTGAAATGAACCCTACTTCAGACTTAAACTCTTTTCACAGTGTCTCACACACACACAAGCGTGTGTCTCAGTTTGCTTATCCACCGGGCAAACGTTTACGTGCTTGTTTACTCTTGTGTAGGGAGTGACAGTAACAGGCCCTCGATGACCAAAGACGCTATATGAGAAGACAGGCCTTTTTTGGAACAGAAATGCTTTGACACACTGTATGATGGCCTTAAGCAGGAGCGTTGCTAGAAATTCTGGACTCCTTGACAAAATGTTACCTCAGGCCCCTTCGACATATTATGGGAAGGGGAGGGGTTGGTCCTCTTAGTAGATTTTTAATACTGGGCCCCCTCTAGTCTAGGGCCCCCCCCCCCCAGTGACAGGTCTGGCTTGATTTATGAGAGATTATGCTAAAATGCAGCTTGACCAAATTAAATCTCTCAAAGACTGGGTCTTGGGGCAAAGCCACCCGATCACACGACCTCAAGCTGTCCGGACGTCAGTTTCCTCTCCACTGAGGTGCCCTCAGCCAACTGCACTCTGACTCGCCCTGTGCGTCGTGAAGTCGTCACGATGCAGTCATGACAGTGCAGGAGGGTGTGAATTTCGAAACAGCTACTCCCCCCCCCTAGGGTGAAGGTAAAGGTACAACTCTTTATAGGTTCTCTTGGCCAGGGACTTAGTGAGTGGGGGTGGGGGGGCATGCTATCTCTTGTTGGGAGGTCGTGCGAGTGGGTGGTGGCTGTTGAACACACATAAAACGTTGCGTGCTGCAGGTACCGTGTAAGCAGACTGTGGAGATTAGTAGGAGGTAAAGTGAGGACTCAGAGGAGCTGCACGCTTCGACGCCAACACACCTGCGTCATCTTTTCATTTGACACTCGCCACAGCCTCGGTGACACACATTTCACTTGGCATTCAGCTTGCACATGGGATCGTGAATAATTTATTACTCAACATACAGGGTGCAAGCACCTCCGAGCTTTCATGTTCTGTGTTGGCAGCCTGTTGGAAACTGGATAGAGAGGGAAATGGCTTCCAGATGAACGGGCACTTGAGAAATCACGCAAAGAAAGCGTCTATATAATGCTGTTTTTTTGGGGGGGGGAAATTCTTGCCATCTAGGGCTTCACTTTCTGCGGTGTCTAGCAGCAAGCTGGAGTTTTCTTCTGGGACAAAGGGGGCAAATTATCAACACAGATCCTACGCATCTGATGATACCAAATACCAAAACCTCTGACTTTTTCAACGCAGATATGAATCGTTTCAAAGAGTTGGGAGCTCTACGGTTAAAAGGCCCAGAGGCCGGGCCTTCATCTCGGAGAAGACTGAAGGGTTCGGCTGGAGAAGCTCGAACAGGAAGGCCATTACAGTGCACACCAGGCCACCATCTGGAAACCACTACTGGGGAAGATTAAATTATCCTCCCCACTTTGTGGGGGTTGGGAGTGGACCTGAAGAGAACTTTCAGAAGGTGATGCAAGATAACATCTAGGTTTCAGGAACATGGACCAACTGCCTGCCACACTGCTCATTTCTAACCAAGTCCATAGCATTCATATGTAAACAAAGACGTCACATGACCGGAAGCCCATTGAAGATCAACATTTCCTGGGTATTTTGACTGCTCGCCCTGGACTGGTGTGGAAAGTGAGGACCAGACACTTATTCCTGAGGGAAACGCTGACTGGAATTATGTCATGGCGTGTAACAGTGAAGGAGGGAGCATATTTTCTCATTACTGCAGCATGCCGGATGCACGCAACCTCAAAGCCAGATAAACACCCCACAAGGCAAGGGGCTTGGAGTTAATAACCAGCAGCGTTTCAAAACCCCAATGCACCCATGTCACCTGAGGTCCTCGGTTTGACAGTGACAAGAGCAATTCAGTGACAGACTCTGGCTTCCTGCAGAATTCCTGCGGAAAGAACTGAGCGCGACACTCCCGGTTTCAGAGACCTTTCAAATGCGGCGTGTCAGCGAGCACATGCTGTGTTTTCCTTTGGAAAGAGCTGCTGGCAGGACTAATGAAACAAACGCGGCCACCTCTTTACAGCACCCCCCTGGGGGACGCTTTGTAACAGAGGCCACTCTGCTGTCATCACGAGACACGCGGATTCCGAAGGCGCTCGGCAAATAACAATGGCCAGGAGGGGGCGCCAGTGACGTCACCCGGACCATGCCGTAGATGTGCAACTCACCAGCACTATCATGCGGACCTGACGGCCCAGGGGAACCGCGGGGGGGTAGGGGTGGTGCTGTGGTGGCTTCCATAATGCAAAATAAACTATCATTTACTATCACATTTAAAGCTTATAATCATCATTTTTCAACCAATTGAACTACCACAGGTCATACCAAAATGCCCCACTAGTGTTCCTGAAGCTCCCGGGTATAAGAAGTATGGGGCAGGGCAGGGAGGCGGTGACATCACAGGCCACACCTCCCGAAATACGGCCCCGCCCTCATTACGTGCAGTGCAGCCCTTGGCTCGATGTCATGACCTGCTCATTCGCCCCTCCTGTGTGCCACGCCCACCTCGTTTCCTCGTGTTACTTCCCGGTTGTGATCACCTGTGTCCTGTGAATCCTGGCTTTTCTTGCGTATATTAGTCCGCGTCTTCCTTTGTTTCCCAGATCCGTCATTAATGTTTGTTGCTGTCAGTCCTGTGTTGCCTAATAAACCCCGTTTGCCCGTCTTCCCAGCTTGACTCGCCTGTTCCTCGCTCGCCCGCAAGCCGATACAACACTCGAGTTTTGCGCAACAGAGGGATGAGGACAATTTAATACATCTGCTGCATCGCCTCCTGCTGCCCGCCAGCATGCACTTTAGCTGCAAAACTGCACTGCATCATGGGTTAAGAGGGTACTGAGCAGCAGTTTAGGACTATGAAAGAAATCCTACATATACGATGGATTTTTCACTTTAAATAAGTGTGTATAGGATACAGTCACAAATAACGCAACGTAGAGGCTTCTCTCTTGACAATATGAGGACAATTCTTTGAAAGTATACAGACTTGGTTTATTACATTATCATTGAGGGAATGTTGAGGGAAAAATGGATCTTCTTTGTTCTGTCCTTTCTTTCCAGTGGAAAGAATTTGAAGAATACGTCTCCCTGAGCTGGCAAAGCGCCGTGAGCCAGTGGGAAAGCAGCTAATCAGTCCCAGCTGGGCGCTGGAGCACCCCGTCCGCTTTCAAGTCGCCGGCCCGGTGATTTCACACGGGTGAGCCGCATCCCGCCCAGTCCCGTCGGGGCCTGACGTAGCCTGAAGCCTGGATAGATCTCATGTCACGCGGAAGGTTTCACGGAGTTAACAAGGACCGCAGGAGTTATACGTCTTCTGGCTGGGAGGTGAGTGACCGGCGGGGAACGGCTTCAAAGCCATTTACAGTCTCTGACCATTTGTACAGCTGGACGTTTTACATTTAAGTACAGCACTCAAAGGTACAACAGCAGGACAGCCGCTCCCTGCCTGGCCTTAAAGAGGCACGCTGGTGGGGGCAGGGCACAGCACTGTGTAGATGGCTCTGAAGCTTCACAAGACTTGTGGGAAACAGTCGCTTATAAAACCGGTTCAGCCATTTTCCCTTAAAGTTTCCCTCCCATATTTTTATTACTTATATTGTCCCCCCCCCCAACCCACATATTAAATCCCCGCTTCTAACGCTTACACTGCAGTGGGAGTCCTCTAGCAGACTGGACCGTTCCCAGGAGGGTGGGCTCATCCCCGTGGTCTGAGGATTGCTTCTTCCTCAGCCTTCCTGGAAGTCCTCTATTTCAAAGCACAAGGCACACAGTCACACCGCCCAAAATTTATGCCTTTGCCAGGAACACGCGTCCTGAGTTCTCACAGAATGGGAGCAGGTTTTTTCTGTGTGTGTGTCAGGGGGGTGGTTTTGTTCTTTGTGAACTGGGAATCTACCGTTTAGGGAAATATCCTGCAAAAAATAAAGGGTTAAGATCTGGGTGAGGGAGGACCTTCTACAACAGGACAGTAGCGCTACGCAAGGGTAACAAAGCCACAGTCGGGCCGCCCGCTGGCACCACGGACTCAGGGAACCATGACTGAAGCATGATCTGTTTATAGGAAGCTGCATCAGTGCAAATTAAGGTAACATTTAGGTGAGATTAATATAGCAAACTGGACTGGAGCCTATGATTTCTGGAACTTTCCTGACATCCACTCACTGGAAAGCCTTCAGGGCTCATTGAAAAAGTCCACACTTACTGGCAAACCAATACAGAATTGCAATATGAATGTGACTGGGCAAGACAATTTAAAAGGTGGATAGATGGATGGATGGATGGATGGATGAATACAGCACACTTTGGGGAAAACACTGTTAAAGAATGCAGATAAATTATACAAATTAGGGAAGCAGTTACTGAGGGGATACTTTTCTGGTTTGGCTGAGGGTCAGTGCTACACAACAGTGCCGTCGTCACACTGAACAGGAAGTTGATGTCCCCGTTCTCATGTGTGAGGAGAAGCAGGTCTACACTGCAGCAAGATACAGTCTTCTGGGAAGAGAAAAGGCAAAATTCTGGAATAGTGTTACTTTTTAAAGTACCGCATACCTCAGTATAATGTCTAGTCAATATAAAAATTTTGATCTATGGGGACCCTCCTCATACAGCTGCTCACCATAACTACGACAACAACAATATCTATTCTTCCTCTACTATCTTGCCGTTGACCATTGATCTGTGATACTCCATGCTGCCACCTACTCGAAATGCTTAATTATCTTGCACATGTGCAGTTGATGTGCACAGATGTGCAAGGTTTCCGCTAGACATAAAAATCAGGCCTACATGCTCATTGACCGCAGCCGTCTGCAAATTTACATCACGTCCCCTCATCTGCACCCGAAAGCACATGCGGAAAAGTGAAGCACGAATTGGTCTTTAGGGTCAGGAGCCGAGATGGGCGGGGGGGGGGGGGGGCCCTAAGCTCGTCCTCTTCTGGTGGCCCTCCATTGGGCTCACCCGGGCGGTTTCTGTCTGTCCAAACACACCGTCTTATTCTGAATACCGTTCCGGCCCATCCGCTGGCTCGCTCTATCCCCAACTGATGGAGGAGGAGACTGGTGGGTCAGGCAGAGCCAAAGCAGGGCATGCGGGTGATAACTGACAGACTCGTTTCCTGGGAACGGTAAACGGTGTCACGCTGCTTGAGCGGTGTCACAAACGAGGTGTGTCACATCCCATGGTCTTTATGCTCACAGCCAAACTTCTCTTAGTAATAAATTCCTGTGAAGTGAAGTCAAAGTTACAAAACCAGAATGAGACTTTTCACAGAGGATCCCGTTAGTGACTTCACTCTCCACCCCCCCCGAGGGCATTTATCTACCCGACCCACTGGCTTTCTTTCCTGCCCATCCAACCAGAGTCACTTACGGCCGTCCATGTGTCACATTACTCATTTCGAGTGTTGGGCGACAGTCACGCTGGTGCCCCTAGCCTAGCGTTATAGGGGGAATTGGGAATTTCCTGTCTTGTGGAGAGAGTGAAATGATCGTCAGTTTTCTTGGTAGGGTAGGGGGGCCTAGTCCTGTGGTCAAATTGCAGTCTGACCTGCACTGTATGTATTTTCCAGATTTTCTTACCTGTAAACATTCGAGAAATATAATCTCATAATTTAACAGTTTGAGCTGTATCAGATTACTTTGAGCTGTCCTAAATCTTCCTTTAATTGCTTATCTCACTCAACCCGAAAGCAATGGAAACATTAATATGGCCTCGGAGGACATAAAATACCATTTTAAAACCATTATGCCATAACATAATACTTCCGCGCAGGACGACTTAGTCTGAGAGAATGAGAACTGGCCAGGCTCCTGGCTGGACCTGTGGCTGGGAATAATCGTATTTAAGTAAGACTTAAAGTCTACAAGACACTCCCTGGTTTTTAAAAAGGACAAATACAAATACAAGTAAAATAAAGTAATCTGTATGAATTTTCCATTTTCCAAAAGGATGGATTTGTCAGGAATACTGTCCCTAACAAGCCTGTAACGGAGCGACAGCGGTGAAATGTGTCATGTTTACGTTACGCCGGTTACACGCGGCAGTTGCCAGAGATTAGGCTCGTGCTGAGAATTCAGATAAGTTCGCTTTCACTTGAATTTCCAGAAAGAAAGAAAGGCCCTTTTCCTGCAACTGACAACACAGGGTTGCAGGTTTTCGTGTCGGTGGCCACAGAGTGCAATTGTTCGGGGCTTGGGTGTCAGCCCAGTGCACAGGAAGTGCGAGCCGGGGTCACAGGGGAAAGCCGGCCACATCTGCAGCCATAAGAACGTGCTTTGAGTTTGACAGGAAGCAGACGGGCAAGCGGGCGCACAGAGGGGCCTGTGTGAGGCCGTTTGATCCCGTCTGAGCCGCGGGAGCGAGCTGAAATGAAAAGCGGGGGGGCCAGCCAGACAATCGGGTCCTGTGCTCCGGCCTCTTCATTCATTTTGGCCCAAGAGTGTTTTTTTAACGAGAATTGCACTCTAATCTTTAAAATTACAACAGATTATGATAAAGGCAGACTTTGTTTTTCATTCAGATCCATTTGCTTTTGATGCCTTCAAACTGACTATAGGGGTTTCAGGAGGACACTGGGTGCTTTTTGAAAATTTAATCAGAGAGCTGTAAAATCCACTCGACAACAAATTTAAAAATCAGGGAAGCGTTAAGTGTTGCTCCATTGGCAGGGGCCTGCTTGACCGTTTGCCTGATCTCTCTGCGGCCCGCGAGCTCGGCCTGCCTCTTCGTCGCTCTGCATATTATGACTGCCAAATTCCCTCCACTCAGCGTGTAAAAACATGAATCTTCTCCATGCAGTTGCCTGTTTCAGCCCGAACACAGCCTTGCCCAGCCAGTTTGCTGGCATGGGTTCATGAGAAGATGCAGATTATAATCGGCAAAAATCCAATAAATTCACATATTTATTACATGTTAGTTCATCGCAGAATATTCCCGGTTATGCTGGATCTTCATAGAATGACATCAAGGCCACGGCACCTGCAAACGATGTTAGTGCAGTTGCTCGGTGCAATAACCCCTTCTCAGTTATTTCTTCTTGTTGCTGTAGGCTGTGGTACTGCTTCCCAAGACCCTAACACCCCCCCCCCCCCCCCGCACGTGTGCAGCCACCTTTGACGAAGTTTGGCATATGTCAGTAGAAAACCAGTTCTCTCAAATTCAGGGAGAGGCCTGACTGAGATTTCTGGGAAAGATTAAGCGGCAGGTTGGTTTTTAGGGTCAGAGGGAGCATAGTGTGGGGCGGGGGGCATGGCAGGGGGAGTGCACAGAGGACAGAAAGGGGGTGAATCACCCCATCCACCCTGCAACACGACCACCCAGTAGCTTAGAATACTCCTCCCTTACTGGCAGGTGAGAACACTCTCAGAGCCAGGCTCCTTATATTCTTCAGCCAATGAGAGGAAGGTGCTCACACACCATGTGCTCTCCTTATACCAATACAATGTCTGCTATGTTAAAAAAGAAACAGACAGACATGTCTGTCTCCTCCAAGGCCCCTCGACGTACCTTCAGATTCTTGCTACTGCCGGCAAGAGGCATCCCAACATTTTCCAGATTAGTCATGGAAAAGCCAGGGACATGATCCACATGTCACTTCCTGGTGGAACCCTTCCGTGGTTCCGGCTTTGCCGCGTTCCCGTAAAGGATCACGGGGGTAAGTACAAGCAAATTTTAACAAAGAAGCAGCTTTTAAATTTAAATAAACAACAAAAGGTTCGGGCTCAGCCGCGACATCCCTGACAGCTGCTGTGTTTTACTTTCCAGTGAGGGTTGGGGGCGTCTGGGTGTGACTGTCCGTGCGGATCTCTGTGAAGGATTAAGGCCAATTCATACCACACTTTTCCACGTATGCTTTCAGTTGATGTGCCGTAAATTTCATCATCAGGGGTTGGCTGCGGATGGCTGCTGTCGGTGCGTGTGTAGCCCAGATTTTTACGTCTAGCGGAAATTGTGCCAGTCAGTGTGCATCGACCGCGCATGTGCAAGATTGATAAAGAATCTCCAGTAGGTGGCAGCACCAACTTTCACAGATCAGGAGTCAGTGACAAAAAAGTAGAGGAAGAACAGATACTGTAGTAATAATGGTGAGCAGCTGTATGAGGAAGGTCAGAGGTACCTGCATATCTAAGTTCTCATACTTATACCCAGGTATACGGTACTTTGAAAAGCAACACTATTCTGCATTTTGAAATCTTGGCGATAAAACTGGCCGAGGGTGAGGGGGCCTTCCCAGCTAATTCTGTTGTAAGGATTTCACTATACCGCGGTATGCCATATTACTATAGTGCCACCCAAGCCTAGACTAATTGCTTAAAAAATTCTGATAAAAGTTCACCCATTTCACTTCACTGCTTGTATTTCTGTTTGTTGCAATACACCTGCCCCCTGCTGGTCTAGCGGAGTGTCACTGCTGTGCACCTACTACAACCATCCGAACCCGCAGCCAAATGTAGTATGAACACAAGCTGCCACGCAGACAGAGGGCAACATTCAGAGAGATTGCTAATGAAATTAAAGCCAGCTTACTCCCCCCCCCCCGAGGGGGGTTAGAGTTGTTGGAAAGTCAGTGTCTCTGGTCTCTGCATCACAGACTGTAGACACACGGGGGGTGTCACATTCCATGCTCCCCTGCCTGATTTTTGCATTGTTTACTTGATATTATGATATTTCCTTCACCCCCCCCCTTTACTTGGCTGTATTGTGTGTGTCTAGGGAAGCACAATAGCCACCCCAGTCTGAGGTTTTTGGACATGACACAGATTTCCCAAACAAACATTTCTCATCTTTATGACTATTGTTCTCGGGAAGTATGACTGCAATCCATAATGTTTATCTGTGGCTGATGCAGCTCAGACTCTGCTGTTTGTTTACGCGCAGGCTTGGCACACAACTCTGTGTATGTGTGTGAGGGAAACATCAAGGCCTTATCCAGGTGACAATAAAAAAAACTCTTAAATATAGTCATTACGCCACATGTTCAAATTCTCCACTATTTCTGTCAGCCAAAGTTTTATTTTGTTGCACGTTATGAATCTGGCCATTTTTAAAAACTGCATTTCCCAAAGCAGCAGAAACAGGATTACTAGAAAACAAGGCGTATGCCCATAATCTGGGAGACTGTATAATAAAAATTGCTGGCGTATGCCATCTAGTGGATGTCTGAAGCATTGCAACATACTGTCCCTCGTCTTTTCACACATAAGCAATGACTCCACGGATACATACTCCGTTTTCATGAACGACTTTGCTAGTGTATTGGGAGAGGAAAAGCCGGGCAGGCAGCCGCCACAAGAGGGAGCTGTCTCAGAAGAGAGGAAGCGCTACCGCAGACACATCAAGCAAACATTAAGTTGAGTTCTGGCCGGAGATGTGTCTTTATTACAGACTACAGTGTTCACTATTGGCCACAAGGTTGCTCACTTCTAAGACCAAACCAGAGAGCTGGATAAATTCGATGTTTCTTAACTACCATGGTGTTGGTTTTCTCAGTGGACTTAAGTAGAGACAGCGAGAGGGGGCGGCTCAGCCAAGCCGATAACGCTGCCGGAGCTAAATTGGTTTTTACTTCAGCAGTAACTGACATCAAATGGTGAGCAGATCGCATGCACGTGCCATGATTTAGGCGGTGGCTCTTGGCCGCCTGTGTTCTGGGAGGGCAGACTGGTTTTCACCCCAGGGTGTACCACGTTTACACCCTTTTCTCCACGCACTGAGACCCAAACTGGATGAGTTTTTTTTTTTTTTTGTTAGAATGGAGGGCAGGGTTCTCCGATTCCGATCCAGGAAGGCCAGTCTACAACGCAAACACACACCTTACTCAGACAAACACATCATATTTAGTACATAAGCTATTAGTAGGTGTGTTTGAGCAGGGAAATCAGCAAGCTGTGTTGCAGACTGACCCTCCAGGACCGGTGTTCTGACAAAACGTCCTACTTTATCAAAACATCCTACCGTAGTGCTAATCGATAGCCCTAACCCTAACTC
>JAOYFF010000116.1:22761328-22773973 GCA_025773925.1 Cryptomyrus ogoouensis
TATATTTGGGTTCCAAGACTCACTCTCTTTATATATATATATATATATATATATATATATATTTTAGAGTGAGAGGAGAGAGTGAGTCTTGGAACCCAAATTCTTAAAACCCATGAAATGTCATTGGCCCCATTTTTGCCCAAATGAAAATCTCACCCAGGGCGCCTCCATAATATAGAAATAAAACTACAAATGCCACAAGCTCTACCATGAAAGTGAAAGTGACAAAGTGCAGGTGTGCGTGCCTGCCATCAGTCCACAGAGGGCAGCACTCTGAGCACCCAAGGACCCCTCTATGGGCCGGGCAGGGGGGGTGGGGGGAGGTACTGTAATATTAAAATGAAATCTGCTACACACTTCAGCAAGCAAAATGATTTTTTTTCAACTAAGGAAGCTCTTTCTGACAGAGCATGGAAAAAAAGGCTTGAGAGGCACATCTTCAGAAAGCCTGCTATAAAAATCTTGGCGTGCGCTCCTGTGATCCGGCCAAGCGGCACTCAGCCGATCCAGGGGAAGACGGAGAAACAGAAGCAAACATGAGACACACATTTACTCTTGATCTGCGCTGGGAAAGGCTGAGACTCTGGCAAAGCAGTATAGTCCTCCCCCAAGCCCAGGGTTCATCTTAAGGTCAGAGCCAAAAAGGCAAGTCGATACACACTCGGCTGTCTGGCGAATTCGCCATATACAGTCGCGTGGCAGAGGCTCTGCTTAGCGGCCACATCAAGGCACCCTGTCAGGCGTCTGTGTCTGTCATGCCTGCTGACTACATGCCCCGTGACCCCCGCGGCGGTCTGGGGGACGGGTCAGTGGCGGAGCACGGAGCCCAGAGTGACCCCCGGTCCAGCATCTCCCCGCTGCCCGTGGTCTCTAATGATCTCTAATGGCGGCGGCAGGAAATTGGGATTAGCACGTTAAGCTGGTGCGTGTGATTGAACGTGGCAGGACCTGGGATGTGTGTCAGTGGGTGGGGGGGCAGCGAGGGGCTTCCCAGAGAAGGAGCCCCAGCCTCCGGGGGGACAGATGGATGATTAATGTGGCCCCGTCAGAGAAGGACAGAAATGTTTCTGTCACTAAAAAAGCATGATGGAATTTAAAAAAAAAATGTATAAGTTTACATTGCTTGGCATTTCCAACTCATTCTATCATGCTACAGCACTGGAATGTTATAGAAATATGGATTATTGTATATTCACATGGATTTTGGGCCACAGTATGTATTTTTGATGCCGTTAAGCTGCTCAAATTCCAGTTTCTCTACGGCAAGCTGGCACAATTTGCCGTAAGCCTCCCTATCAGCACCTTCCTCCAGTTTCTAATACAATCATCCCCACTGTCTGTCCTGTATCACTTGAGAAAACAAATGTTTAAAATCAAAACTATTATTTGCCTTATCATAAGCAGGAAGTGTAATCAGTTGTACATGGTTATGCAAATGAGCCATCTGTTTCCGACGGTACTTAAAATTAAACATGATTACGTTTTTGTCTACGATCGTCAAACTGTCATTTTCGCCGCGCCTTTATCTCGCCGTTTTTTTTCCGCGGGGGACGGCGGCTGTTCGGCATCCATCTCCTCATGGGCCGTTCGCCCACCGTACCCCCGCAGTTGAGCGGGAAGATAGCGCGCTGTGGATTAGTCCTGCTAGTGAAAGGGAATCAGCATGGCGGGCGAAACGCAGGCGTAGTAATGGACGCCTGATGGGCGAGAGCCTCTCTCTCAACGGCGGGCATCTCAACGGCGGGCATCTCAACGGCGGGCACCTCAACGGCGGGCACCTCAACGGCGGGCACCTCAGCGTCCAGGAGCCGAGCCATGGCAGGGAAGCCGGAATCTGCCAGACTAAGTGCTTTATTTTTATTTTTTTTTTGCCCATCAGTGAATCTAAGAGTCCTTGGTATTCAGAGCAATATGCGATGGCAGATGGCAGCCACACCGCTCCCTACTCTCTGCCAGGACTGTCGTTATCATCCGTGGCTCCCGTCCATATGCTGGCGCGGGGAGACAGGTGGTCTGCTGTGAGGCGTGCAGGTGGGCGTGGCTTTGCCGGCCCTGCCGGGGCCCACCGCCACTCCTGAAGGGGCCCCCGATCGGACATCTGAAAGTAAGAGAATCGTACGGCTGTGGGGCCGCTTGGTTTGACCTCAGGGCCCATGAGCGTGACGTGTACTTTAGTGTGTCACACGCATGTGTGTGTCTGTGCTGTATGACACACCCCATCAACCAGAGCGGCCCCCTCGCCACTGCCCCCATAATAGGGACGTCCCGCTGCTGTCGACAAAACGTTACCAGCTGCTAAGAGGCATCCTGGTGTTTCCAGAACTTTCTTTGTGTTCATAATTCGTCTAGTCGATTGTGTTAATGTCTTTATTTGTTTGTTTATCATTAACAACGACAACAATAATAATTATTATTATCATAATTATCATAATTATTATTATTATTATTATTATTATTATTATTATTTAAGGAAGCGTGTTAAGCTTAACGCAGTCTTAAGACCTCAGGGCCGCCAGCATACCGGAGAGCGCTAAATATTCGGCAGCGCTCGTTCATTAGGAGGCGTGAGTTGTAGGCGGAGCCAATGAACCTCTCGCGTGGTTAATTATGCGTCTGCCGGTAGCTGAAGCGCGGGTCGTGTTTAAAGGCAGGGTTCAGGGCAAGGCTGCGTCCGCTTCCATTCCTCCTTCTGTCTCTTTCATTTTTTTGTACCTCCCCCCCACCATAGTGTGAGCTGGTGCATTCCGTGTCAGTGGATGGAAATGCACAACTGAGTCATACAGGGGTATCGTCCAGGGGAGGGGGGATCAATAATAGAGCTGTCAGCCATGTGACGGGGGGCGCTGATTTTACTTTAGGTTCTGGCTTTGTCAGCGGAGCTCGCGGCATGTGAGGGGGGCCGTCTCGCAGCACGGGGGCGCCGCGGCAGTGAGCGGAGATGGATGGGAGAGACGGTTTGCCCCCCCAGGCGAGAAGGTGCGCCTGCACCCATCGCCGCTTACAGACGGGTCATTATCTCTCTCACAGGCGCGGAGGGACTGGCGGGATACAGCGGAAGCAGGGGGGCGCTTTTGTCAAGAGGAAGGCGGGTGGATAATTGAAAGAGCACTCGAGGGTTACTGGCTGCCAGTGTTCCCATCAGCGCTGGGGGGGGGGGGGGCGCCAGCCGCAGAATGCTGTCACGCCACGGCTGCTCCCCCCAGGTTCTCAGACGTGACATTTATGTAAGAAAAAGGCTGCGAAGACGAAACTCAAAGCCCAACTTCTCATATTTGCATCCCCCCCGCCCCGCCACTCCCCCTGGTCGCTGCCGGCTGATGGAGTCACACTCTGAATGTGTGCGTGCTGGCGGATTGCGTCTTCGCAGGCTGTCAGGCCAGAGTGGGGATTCGGGGGCATCGACGGTGCAGAGAAAGAACAGCAGGCTGTGCAGAGCAAAGCGGCCCCCATCTCAGATGATCAGAGGTGATTAAAAACCTCCCCCCATAAAATCAGTGACCTCCTGACCCGCTATATACGATCACCGAGTCACACGGCAGTTATTTACCCCTCAGAATGATGACAACAGGACACACGTCCAAAAAAGCAGCACGGATGTGCCTGACATTTTACAATCAAACAGGACTGTTGAGGTTTAACAAGGTACCGTTCTGATGAGGTACAGTCAGTTCAGGCAGTTTTAAAAGGAAAGTATTTGATATTTTTAAAGCCTCGTTTTAACTGGACTTGGCCGTGGAGAAACAGTCAGTCACGTGACTCTTGCACTTTTCCGTCTTTTGTGAGCGAGCGGTCGCGACTCGAAAGGACGGCAGGTTCTCAGTCGCTGCTGGATCACAGCAGGTCGGGAAGCCGGTCTCAACGGACAGCTTTACAGTTCAGCGCTCTTCGAGGGAGCCGGACCTTTATTTGGAGGGTTAAAGGGATTGTCATTATTGTTAGATTAAACGGTAAAGACTACTCTGCTGATGGGGGCATTTATATGCAAGGTTATTGATCTGCTCCGGGGTCTATATCCATTTTAGAGGCGTAGAACCTGCCATGAGGGAAAGCGGGGTGGAGACTCATCAGGACAGGAAATAATTTGAGCAGTACTGCTCATAAAATGCTTATAGCTGTTAAAATATATTCCTCATAACTTTTAATATATTTTTACAGCTAGTTGCTCACAAAGGAAATCCATTACCCTAAGGTGCAAAAGCATTCTTCCCAGACTTGAACAGGACTTGAACCCAGAACCTTTCGGTCCGTAGAGCGGTCCATAGCAGATACACCACCCGCTCCATGTTTCCATGTTACCCACTGTGGTGAGATTATGGAAGGAGAAACACCTGCCACACCTCCCATATCCATGTTCCGGTTTGCTGTGGATCCGTGCCGATGCTTCCCGCCTGCCTGCAATCCCTTCTGCAAGCCTGTGGGGGAATAGGCAGCATTTTAACCTTTGCCCTTTGACCCTGTGAGCGTCGGCACACCTGCATGTGAATCCCAGTCCTCCTGATCTCGGGTTTTTGGAAACAGGCGGCTAACTGATCAGGGTTGAATTCCTGGTCTTTGATGGATGGGATTCAGCGTCGTCACACTGACAGCAAGTCCTGCCATCCTTTCACTCCCTCTTGTTTTTTTCTTCGTTAAACCTGTTCCTGAAATAACCCTGCTCCACCCCGCCCCCCAGGAGTGACAGAGCGGAAACCTGGAAGAAAATGGCGAGGCTCTTCCGTTTGGGATCGCGTCGTCTTCCAGCTCGCTGCGTCTTTTGACAAAATGATCCGCCCTTCAGGAATGCAGCCCCCGCGTCATTAATATGCGCCGTAATTACATAGTGCCACGTTCTACATTTCCCGCTGAAATTAACGAACGATGATCCAGGAGGGCCGCTTCCACGTTCTTGCATTGTTTCATGGCCTGAAAATTGCCCGGCTATTTTTAAAATTGCCAGAGGCAATTTGCTTCTGCAGGAAACAAAAAAGGACTAATTTTTTTTTGGGGGGGGGGGGGAGGGGGTAACAAGACCAGTGAAATTGATAATCTACAGTCAAAAAAGCCTTTTTAGGGTAAAATGAACTTTGCTCATAAACTAAATACTGCATGTAACAAGCTAAAAGAAACAGCTGGTTTATAACAGTTATATTAATCTTTTTTTTTTCTGTGAATAATTTAAATAAGAAATATACATGGATATTGCTGACTTTTTGACATTATTTTCATGTATATTTTAATATTAATATTAACTAACTGAATGGTGCCTTTCCTAAGCACAAAGCTGTTTTATTCATCTAGCTGGTGCTGATAGGATCTTTCAGCTGATTCACCTCCTCCATCGCAGATGAAAAGCCACTTGTCCTGCTGAGAGGGACACCCAAATGACACACGCAGACTCCCCCCATGGGCGGTGCTCCGTCCGTGCCAGTTCAGAATATACTCACCTGCCGAGCTTCTGGTTTAATTAAATTAAAGTGAAACATGTTAAAAAAACATCACTGCAAGAAATACACCATTGAATTTTTGTTCAATGGTGAAGTGTTGAGAACTTTGTGAGTAGGTCTCCAGTGATACCAGTTCTCAGCTCGGGGTGGGGGGGAGTATCAAAAAAAAAGCATGAAACAAATAGGGAGGAGATGGACTCAAAGTGCGGCGGTGAGTAAGGAGAGCAGAACGCGGTGAGTATGAGCTTCACAACACTGCAGTCCCAAAACAGCCCGGCTTAGTTTGCAAAAACTTACTAATAACAAGGAGGGTAAAGTGGAAGTCAGGAAAAGAGAAGCAAACAAGCACAAAACGAGAGGCAGGGATGGCTGAGGCGCCTTGGCGCACCTCCCGCTCCGAGCGGCGGGGGCAGTGTGCCCGGCAAGCCTGCTCGCTGATTGATTTTTGACGGATGCTTCAGTCTTTGTTTAACAGGCTTCCATAACAAGGCAGAGGCTGACCCGTTTGATTCTGTGGGACTGAGAAAAAACGTCTGTTGCATACGGGCACAAATAAGAGCACTCCATCAGACAGCGGCTGAGGCGCCCCTCACTTCCTGTCTCAAAGCCAATTTTAGAGACAGAGATTAAAAAGAACAGATTAGCCCACAGCGCAAATTACCCCACAATTTAATGGCACAAATGCAACGATAATTATCTGCGATATTTTTTTAAACCCCATAGTCTCCTACTTCATTCTTACAAGTCCTTCTGTCCCCAGTGTAAACAACAAAAAAACAGCACATGCTGTGGTATGGCGCAGCGAGGCGATAATCGGGGAGTTAGGAGAGGGCCTGGGTGTCACACTGTTTCCTGGGGAGGGTCTCCTTGCGAGGTGGTGGTGGGGGAGGGGGGGTTGCTGGGCTGTGACTGAGCTCTCTATCGGCGACAAGCTGGGTGGCCTTCGATTTCATGCGGTTTACACCATGGAAGGTGCCCCCCCATGCAAGAAAGCTGGTCTGAAAATAAATGTAGGCTAGTTTTTTTTTTTATATATAAATACCCTTCACCCCCTCACCTGGGGGGGGAGTCTTGTAAAACCCAGTTTGGGTTAAGCATCGCGTTTCTTAATCTCGGATTCCGCCACATGAGCCGCCTGCATTGGCCAGTCACGCCGGCACGGTGGAACGTGGGCGGATCTGGCCGTGGAGCCTCGGCCGTCCCGGTGGCTCAATGGTCTTACCGTGACGCCACTGACCAAAGCGGCAAACACACAGCTCGCTGACACTGCAGTACATCTCCCTCTGGATCATTCCCACCCAGTGTGCGTCTCACTCCGGACCAGCCCTGGGGCCGCAGTACGTCTCGCTCCAGACTGTCCTTGTGCCTGTGGTCTATCTCGCTCCGGACCACGGTTCATCTCAATCCGCCTCTCCGGTCTTTCCAGTCGCACTAGCAGGCCGTACCAGACCTTTCTCCCTTTCCTGCAGGATAGAGACATAATTAATACATATATATTTTTTTGTGCAGAGTAAAAGTGTCCCCCACTGATGGATGGCGGTCATTACTGGATCCTCGGTGGAACACGGCGTACACAAGGAGGCGATAAAGCGTCAGCCTTGCTGAGCCGGGCCACAGCCAGCCAGCGCCATATTTTTCACTGTCAGGCGACTCAAGGTGAATTAAGTGGATGGTCGCGGGTAAAGGATGCGTCCCCGGCCGCGGGCTCCACCGCCGCCGTGTCCACATCGTCAGTCTTCACGGAAGGTCAGAGGTCACGGAAAGTCTGGCTGCAAGCGAATAAAGTAATGAGAGCCAAAATGTAGCCGTGGAAATAAAAATAACGCGGATTGACCTGGTTTTACATCATTAAGTTGCATTTGCAGAAAACAAAAGCTTTCATCAGACCAAAAAATAACACTCTTTCAAAAAAAACAACCGGCAGCATTACAAACACTTCTATCAGGTGAAGTAACGGTGTGGGTGGGCTGTGGTGTAGCCATGCCTCTAATTTGTTACCTCCGCCTGTATAAAAGACAATGCAATAAAACACCCTTCTTCTCAGCACTGCAGAGTTACAGGGACCTGCTGATCTGAGGGAAATCAAGCTGGCGGCCCCATGAGCCAGGGGTCACACGGACCCCAGTTTTTCCAGCGCGTTCCTGCTGATGCCGAGTCCTACTCACCTGCTGTTCCTGTTTTAGTGAAGGCAGGGAGGTTTGCCTCTATCATCTTTGATAATTACCTCTCCAAACGCCCTGCTGGATTTCTGGCAGTAATTATTAGCAGTAATGAGTCCTAATACAATGGCGATCTCTGCGCCAGGCTGACTGGTGACGAGCTCCACCATCTCGGTTCGGGGAGTGCTCTCGCCGGCCTCCCCTGGGTGCTTCTGTTCCGTAGACCCGGAGGGGAGCAATGCTAAACCAGCACTTTGTCTGGAGACACTCACTCTCCAGCTGTCAGGAGAGGTGGCCATGGGGCCGGCTTCGAGCTGCAGGGACACTCGGGTCTGTTCGCGAAAGGCAGCTGCCTCCCGCTTCACCCCAGCTGCCTCATGTTACCCCTGAAGCAGAGGGGAGCCAGCTGAACATCGCTTAATTAGAATGTTTGCACAGGCTGAGCTCTGTGCGGTAGGACCCCCCTGATCTCACGTGCCTGTTTGAGGATATCCTAGTCAGCTTTGGGAACCATCTCTGTCTGTTAAATCCATAAAATACATAAGCAATGAGGCCTTTTGGGACATTATTACAAGTTTTGGAACCGGGCCTGAATAATGAATATGGTATTCCATTTTACTCAAGCACACTGATTATAAAAAGCACACTTTTATTACTAAAATATTCAATATCTTGTTGACTCCACAGTGGTACAAAGGGCTTGGTAATTGGGGTGGGGAGGAGGGAGTCTGAATGTTTTAAATCGAGGTGTGTCTAGCACCCCCCCACACCTCATTGGGATGGAAACCCCACCACAAGGTGACTCTGCCGCGAGGACGCCCAGTGGAATGACGAACAGCCCCCGCATGTCCCTGAGGAGCACTGCCGCCGTGGCCACACTTCCCATGCCTTAAAAAAGCACACCTACGGCCTTCCCAGAATGCCCTGGGTTTCCTGCTGAGAAGCTGCACCCAAGATAAATGGGTGGACGGCAGACGCTCGGCCCCGATTGGTCGAGCTGCTCGCGCTCAGGGGGTCGCTAACGGCAGCAGGGCTGGGCCTGACAAAGCCCCCACTCTCTCCTCATCCACTTTGCGATGTTTATGCAGGTCGCTTTGCAATTGCGGCTCTTATTGCACTTTTTGGGATCGCCGGCCTGATATGCCATGATAACAGCAAGCAGCTGGTACTGAGACAGTTTTTCTTGCCACGATTAAGCTCAAATGCTTCTCATAGTTCAGCGAAACACCTTATTCACTGGCTTGTTTACGAGACCCTTGAACAAATGAATAGCTGTGATGCAGCTTAATTACCGCGGGCTGCGGAGAGTGGGTAAACTTTCCGGCTGGCTGTCCGTATCTCATGTCCCTGTGCCGCAAATTCACTGTATGCGCATATTTATAATGGTAAACAGCAGCCATTATGGAAAATTACTTTGGTAACTGACTCACTTGGTTTAGTATTTATTGATTTTCATTGCAGTGCTCTAGCAGCGTGTACATATGCATGCATACAGACACAGTCCCCCTCATTTAACAGGGAGCCTGGCATTTGTTGGGGGTTTCACTGGGTTTGTTTAGTTTCTAATGGCTGAGATCGGTGACAGGGGTGGGGTGGGAGATGCTGACAGTCCTTTTAGACAGAAGCAATAGGGCCAAGGTGCAGGGGTTACAAATACGGCTTTGCTCAGTGGGTCGGAGGTTAACTACCATTCCATTTCACCTTGTGTGACCCTGGGAGGGGATGTGTATAATAGCTGGGGGGGCGTTGGTACCTAATTTGCTGACCAAAGCCATTTTCGCCTTTCACAAGGAGGTCAGACTTTAGTGACCTCGGGAGCCCCCCCCGCCACTTAGGCTCCTAGGCCGGGCGGTCTGGGGCTATCCTAGAATTTGCAGGCCAGCTTGATTTACCTGAGACCCCCCAGCAGAAGGAGACCGGCATTTGCGTCCTTGTCCATTCAGAGCCGAGACCATCACTTTCCCCTGTAATGGAGAACATTGACCTCTGTTGTATAAGCGGCCATCTTAACTGGCAAGCTTTTAGTCTCCGTTAAGTGCTTTGGTGCAGAAAGGGACCTTGTATAAAAATGAACAGGGATGTGTTTCCCAAAAACG
The DNA here is from genome assembly GCA_025773925.1 of Cryptomyrus ogoouensis. Lineage (NCBI taxonomy): Eukaryota > Metazoa > Chordata > Actinopteri > Osteoglossiformes > Mormyridae > Cryptomyrus > Cryptomyrus ogoouensis. The sequence goes on from JAOYFF010000116.1 coordinate 22,771,007, forward strand.
AACAATCTTAGCGAATAATGAATGTGATAATGAACGACGCAGGTAAAAAACGAATGGGATTTGTGTGTTTCCCAAAACCATTTGTTGTTTGAGATTTAATGAACAGACTTAAAGTAGTTCTTCGTTGGCTCCCCCCGCGTGAAAAAAACGCAGATGGTCGATAACAGGAACAAAAAAAATGTATAAAAACACATGAAAGCACACAGAATTAAGACCAAAATTAATTAATATACTAGTTGAAATTATATAAAATGGGCTGAGAATGTGATGTTGCTTCCTTGTAAAATAAGAACAATGGCTCTCAAAAGAAGAGTTGAAACATATGGAGGAGGTGGCCAAGAATACATTTTAATAAAACAATTACTGCAATGTTGTACAGCACAGCACACAGAAGAATAACAGCACTGCAGCATTCAGGGGAAAATCTTAGAGCCCCTGAGGACTTGTGCAACCTCTTCCACATGCCCAGAGCAGTGTGTCTCTTTGGTGTGCGGCGTTATACCTCTCCTCAGCCACGGTTTGGGGATTCAACACTGGAGTCAGCAGGTATTTGTTAAGAGGATACCTGCTGTCTCCCAATAACCAGGCACCAGGGAATACACCATCCTTTGTCATCTGACACACTCCAAAGCTGGACCAGATATAAGCATCATGTGTAACCCCAGGCCACTTGGCGACAATGTCTGTAAAATGTCCTTGATGGTTGCATATCACCTGGACATTTAGACCTAGTGCCAAGAACCCTTTTCGACAGGTGCAGGTGGGATTCAAGGGGCTGCAGATATGCATGGGGTTGAGGGTTTCATCCACTGCACCTACAATTCCAGGTATGCCTGCAATGGCATGAAAACCAATTTAAGTGTCATACAAGGCATCCCCTCCTGCTGGATATTGTATGTAGTTGTGCGCACGGTGCAACAGAAACGTGATCAGTGCATGCAGAGATGCAGGACACAGGCCCTGTGCATCTGCAGATCTGCAGGAATCCACCAGTGGCGTAGAAGCAGAGAGCTGTCAGAAGCTGCACGGTGCACTGAGGGTGAAATTCCGGTGTGTTCCTTTTCAATTTATCCTGTACCAGACCAAGGAGGCTCATTATTTCACCCCAAGCCAGCCTGTATTTCTTTGTTAGTGGTTTATTACTGAGATGCCCGAGGGACATTTAATGTTTTTGCATACTTAACTGTTTATGTGTGTTAGCTTTTGTGAGGAGTCTGCAGTAGATTTTCTAGTGAGTGTCCGTGGGTTGTCAGATGGATAGAGTTGTAACAAGGTTACTCGTATGATTGTGTGAAGGACTCTTCCACATGACACACAAAACGACAGTTGACAGACACTTCAAATGTTTCATTGTGAATAACAACATTGACCAAGTATTATTATTGTTGCTAAATGAAGAAGAATGTAGAAAATATCATGTGGGTTGGATCACTTATTCATATATGAATGAAATTTCAAACTACTTTAGTCGCAAAGGATTTCGAGAAATACTAACTAATTAACGAATGATCTTATGTACAAGATAACAAAGTACTTAGTATTACAAAGCTTTCAGGAAATGCACCCCAGGTCAATTAATTCATTTTCCCTAAAAGAAATGACAGCCCCAAAATTATTATACAGGATTGCGTCAATTAACATTTTTCCAGATTAGTAATATTAGGCAGTGGACCTTTGGCAAAATCCATGCAGAGCCATACAATATGGAAACATTAATACTGACAAAACCCATGTTTCTATATTGATTTTAAACTTATCAGGTCCTTAATTATTTAGACTTCAGTATATCACATCTAAGAATAAGCTTCTCTCTTTCAGCTCTTGTGTAAAAAGAAGTTGTAGGGTTAAATAAATTTACAGAAACTGCCTGTGTCTAAGGTCACATAAAGCCAGGATGAGTGGGAACAGCAGCCAGACTGAAGACTGACATCCAGACAGGACAGAACGCAGCAAACAAAGCAAGGCGACAAATCTGAACGGCGCTGGGCTTTCAACGGCTATGTCTGTGAGGGATGAGAGAGATGCTCACTGGACCCCAAGCCCCGAGCGGTCCGGCGCTGTCGGCTACACGGGCCGAGGGAGAAGGCTCTGATGAAGGTCAGCCACGATGATTAAAATCAGACCACCGTGCTTTCGTTATGACCCAGGGGAACGCCGGTCCAATCCGCGCCAAGCGACAAAGGAAATTGTATTACCAGCCAACGCCAGTGCTGAGGGACCGGGACGGCAGCCGATGCTGGCCTGGAGCGAGGAACCTTCAGTAGAACAATCTGGAGGAGGCCACAAGGGGGGAGGGGCCAGCACTGACTACTGGTCAATCTACAGCGTCGTTATTAATGCCCCCGATATGAACAGAAATTAACTTCCCCCCGGGGTGAGAAAAGGACTCGGGTTGATCGTAATTATCACCCAAAGCAGTGCTCAGAGGGGCCTCCACGCAGATAATGAGCGGCTAGATTATACCTCACACCAAACTGAAGACTGCTGTGCACATGGGACCCCCCCCCCACCCATTCCAGACGTCAGGACTCACTCTGCCCTGTAATGAATTCATTCTTTTTCTTTTTTTCGCAAATTCTGGCCCTCGCATCAGATAAGCGGAAGTAAATGGATGGATGGATGGATGGCCCTCACATCAAAATGAGGAGCTTTGAGGGAGTGGCACCGATGCCGCCAACAAACACATGAAGAGACATAAGCATCTACAAAGGAAAACATCAACAAACAAAATAATGACGGGTTATTTCCTGTCAGTTTGTTTCCCTCACACTTCGCTTGGGGCCGCTTCTCGTTCATCTGTTATTTGTCATTTTTTATCCTGAATGCTTCACCCTGGCTTCTTCTTATTCATTTGCTTTCCTGAATGCTTCACCTGGGTCACTTCTCGTTTGTTTGTTTTCCCCACATTTCAGCCAGGCCACTTCTCTTTCGTTTGTTTTCCCCACATTTCAGCCAGGCCACTTCTCT
>JAOYFF010000116.1:22774073-22793468 GCA_025773925.1 Cryptomyrus ogoouensis
TCCCCACATTTCAGCCAGCCCACTTCTCGTTCGTTTGTTTTCCCCACATTTCAGCCAGCCCACTTCTCGTTCGTTTGCTTTCCCCACATTTCAGCCAGGCCACTTCTTGTTAGTTTGTTTTTCCCACATTTCAGCCAGGCCACTTCTCTTTCGTTTGTTTTCCCCACATTTCAGCCAGGCCACTTCTCGTTTGTTTGTTTTCCCCACATTTCAGCCAGGCCATTTCTCATTTGTTTGTTTTCCCCACATTTCAGCCAGGCTACTTCTCGTTCGTTTGTTTTCCCCACATTTCAGCCAGGCCACTTCTCTTTCGTTTGTTTTCCCCACATTTCAGCCAGGCCACTTCTCTTTCGTTTGTTTTCCCCACATTTTAGCCAGGCCATTTCTCGTTCGTTTGTTTTCCCCACATTTCAGCCAGGCCACTTCTCGTTCGTTTGTTTTCCCCAATGCTTCGCCTGGGCTGCTTTTCATTTCTTTGTTTTCCCGATCGCTTCACCCAGGCTGTGGGGTCTGTGGATCGTCCCTGTGCCCATCTGATTAATTAAAATTCACGTTTGGATATAAAATAACATCAGGTGGCCTTTCGCAGGTGTGGATAATTTGTCGATTGGGCCACTTTACAGTCCAAGGCTCATTTTTATCAGCAGAAGCCAGGCGATGCTGTTTTCTGTACAGACGCTGACTTTCATTAATCTGCCGAGTTCTGGAACACAGGAAAAGCCACACTGGGTGTGACCGTCCATCCCCAGACTGACCTGGTTCCAGTTATGTTCATCAGAAGGAAAATATCATTTATGCATTGTAAAATTCAATAAAACATACGTAGAAAATTACATCTGGGGAGTAGTCAAACTGTCGGTTTTTGCTGAAAAGGCGAAGTGTTTCTCTCTTTATTGACAAGTTTTTCTTCATTTGTTAAATGGTTTCAGCTTAAGCTACTAAAATTCAAAATCTAAATTTAGATGCTGATCCAGAGGAAGCTCTTCTTTTAGGTAAAACCAAGGTTACCACAATCCTAGTTTCTGTTTTTTTTTGTGAGAAATCAGCTTTTTACTCAAAGACTCGCAGAAAGCCCGCAGATTCCTGCAGAGTCCTCATGAAACCTCCTTTTAGCTGCACTCCAGCTATCTCAGGACACTTTGAAATGAGATTACTAGCAGTTATCAGTTCCTTCTCCTGACCTCCACACACCTTGGGCTAAAATTTCATCTTATTTCTCATGTGACCTGTGGTGCCTAATTTAGATTTTTTTTTAAATAATATGAATTTCTCCAGCAGCAATTGAGAAAAATCTGGCAACAAAGACCCTGCACGATGGTATCCAATGTTCCTACAAAAGATATAGCTTAGACATGTAAAAATATTCTGAAGGGAATGAAAATTTGACATAATTAATCCTTAAATTTTCATAAATAAAAAAAAGAAAATTGAGGTGGTGAGTCATTCAAAGTGATCTGTCAGTTTATAACTGTACCTATGTGACAACACCTTAAATAAACTGATTTAAACACGGTACCTTCCAAGGCGCTTAGGGGTGATATTTTAAAGACAATAGCGCGTTTAGCTGACAGTGAAATGTGCGTGTGACCTTTCCACGCAGCTCGGAAAGCACATTCTCCCTGCTTTTCCAGCACCTCGGTTGACCCTGAATAATATGCTGCCTTGAGCGATGGGGGTCTAATGAGGCCTGCTAAACTGCTGGGTGGCGAGCTGCTCTGGGGGGGGGGGGTTGTGCATTTCGCCTTTTCGGCAAGGCGGCTGGTCCCTCCAATTCGGAGGAGAAATCAGAGAAAATGCCGGTGTCTTGCTGTCAAAAAAATAAATAAAAATCCACGGACGATATCTTACTGCCACCGTCGTACTGAGTGCAGTCATTTGTTTAGCCCCATTATAGCTCCTGGCAACAGTTATGTTAATTGTCCTGTGCAAAAGTATTTAATTCCTCAGAGAATTAGGACTAATTACGCGTAATGTCATTAAACGGAAGCACGTACATCTGTTAGAAATGGTTATTCATTGTGTGTGGTCAGCAGCCAAGCGTAAATACATAACTGTGCGCTCAGGACATTGTGAAATCATTCTCCCGCCATTTATCCCTGTGAGATTCTGTTTAATAAATATGGATATTAGCATTAGCCCCGCACATACATTTTAAGCCATGCTGGTCATTTCCATAAAGATTAGTGAGGTGACACAGGCGGAGAGGGGCCTCCCATCAGGCACTGGGCAGAAATGCCCCTACACACATGGCAGCAGGGTGATTTAATCTGGCCGCTCCTGAGCCCCAGGACCCGACACCGCGGCGCCTCAGCCAGACTCTGGGACCTGCAATTACGCCAAACTGCAGTCCTGCATGTTAATCAGCTTTTGCCCATCGGCTCTGTCCACTGGCTGATTATTATTGCAATCATGGAGCAGTAGTACCAGCTACTATGTATTTCCTCCCCCATAAGCTGTCGACATAACTGCCTCCCACAAAAGCTCGTGGCCCGTACTTCTGACAGGCTGGTGGCTCACCGCGAGATTCCTGTCTTGAGCGCTTAAAGATGCCATGGAATCTTACTTTCTCAGGAAGCACTGAGTGCTTCTCCATGATCGAGAAGTATTTTATACCTGCACGCTGGCGGCAGGGTGACACCTTCCACAGCGAGGTGGTAATTTCCAGGCCTGGGGCATTCAGTCAGAAAAAAAATGAATACGAATCAGAAACAGGCTAAATGAATTCAGCCTTTAATAGATGAACATTTGCTAAAAAAAGCACCGGACACGAGCGATTCTGACAAGTGCATCCCATACGCTAATGTGCTTATTAACCCGCAACAATCATAAAAGGGACACTCTTAACCATCTTGAGCACATTTAGCAGATGTTGATTCTTAATTGCTGGTCTTACTTACCGGCTTGGGGACTGTTTCCTTAGCAGAACAGGCCTGGAAGTTCGGTGGTACCTAGCTGCAGCCAGAATGTTAACGGCACCACTGAGGCCGTTTGGGTGATGTGGGCAGGTTTGGCGGCCCATTATGACATCCCTGCTGCTGTCTGCATACTAAACGGAACCAAGAAAAACTCACTATGGACACAGAAATGGTGTCACTTGCTTTTATTTTTTATGAAAAAATATAAAATTTCATATCTTACACTACAAAAACATGAACACAACCCAAATACACACACAGTTCCAGGAGGCCGACGAACGAACACCATTGGTATGACTTCTCAAAGCTCTTCTATAACTGCATGAAGGTCAGGAGGTTCAGACTCCACAGGAGACTATGTTTGCAGGGGCTGAGCTTTGGACGTCTGGACAGTGGCACTCTCGTCCTGCTATCAACCGAAGGAGGATCAAAGATTCATCCTTCTGAACGGCGCCGGCTCCCGCTCTGAATCCTACCACTGAAAAACACAAAGCCGTCTGCACTCACACCAACCTTTGTTAGCTTCTTTCAGTGACCAGCTCTTTCAGAATGACCGGTGTACAATTAGCTTCTCAAAAAGTGTTTCACAAGCATATATGTGACAAAATCTAAGCAGAAGAGATCTCAGTTTCTGGTTTGGCATCCGCAAAATCTGTATATTTTTATCAAATCTGAGTTAACTGGTGGCCCCAGCAGAGCAATATTCACTAAACCGAAGCCTCAGTTCCTGGTTGTTCGCTGGGTTGATGTACATCCACAAGCCACTTACCAAACAAAAATTAATAACAAAAGTGCAATAAAAACATGAGATGGATCTAGTCTGTCCATCCAACCAATGGCATTCATGTGCTGCACATCAGGAACATTTGATCAATCCATGATCCCAACTACTATTGTGAACATAAGCAGGTCAGAATGGGACATGTAGCTATTAACAATGGAATATCCAAGGAAATCCAGGGGAATTAGCAAAGCCTTACAGTCAGACCTGTTCAGGATGTGGTTACCTCAAAGAGCACATTGTAACAAATGACTTGCCTTAATTTATTGGCGTTCAATTGCGCATGTTCAATATAGCATCTGTGAAAGCGTTATTTAGCGAATGATAGAAAAACTAGATTTAAAAAATGCATTAGCCAGGTTCAGCCAACCAATTCACAGTCTATACGGGAACAAAATGTGTCAGCTTATCATTTAGTGTCAATACGATCAAGGAGGACTTGTGTATAAAGTGCGACTTAAATATGTTACGTAATCAGTAAACTCGCAGTGCTTTCCATAGCCCAGGTTAGTCCGGGCATTGTGTTAGATGGCACTGGGGGATAAAAGTAGAATCAAGTTGTCTCATGATCGAAGAGCAGATGATGAAGAGGAGCAGAGGCACCTCAGCTTGGCTACTCTGGGTGGTCATGGAGACACATGCAACTCAGGCCAAAAAGAAGGAGGCACTTAAAATGTGGGATAACGGTAAGGAGAAGGAGGAGAGATGTGGACAAGAAGACATGGAATACAGGGAAGAGACGGAGTAGGACGGGTTTATCAGCTGTGACCACCGATTTGACTCACTGGAGTCACAGACATTACAAGGGTTGTTTGGGAAATTTACAACCACCAAATTGTGCAAGACAGTAATCACTCTGTCTCAATAATAATCAGTATCCTATACTACCATCAAAACATCTCAACTTCTGTCTGAGAGACACTAGAGGCCTTTCTGTCTAATCAGTTGTAGAAATTTGTCTGTTCCCAACCTTGACTAATATTTTTACAAGGGATCCTTCACTTTGACTACAAAAGACTTTTATATTCATGTAAATACCAAAGCACCCCTATTACCTTACGCTTAAATACCACTCCTGGTAGACTGAAAAGACTGACTTTGTCTTCATTAACTTTAAGCTATTTAAGAAATGGCTGCAGTCAACATAGGAAATGATCTGGGTATTATGGATGAAAACTGCATCTCTGAGTGGTGATTCATCAGCCATTCTGTGTAACCACAACCCACTAAGTAACGCTTACACCAAGTGGTCACTTAACCTTATCAACTGCTAACAGCATAGTTAAGCACCATTCACCTCACCCAACCCGAGATGCCGTAGTACAGTTTCTCATGCAGAACGGTGTTACCTAGTACTCTTAATCAAGTATATGTGCAAACACACTCATTAAAAGCAATAAATTAATTCCTGATATACAAAACAATCACTGTCCATATATAGAGAGAGTCTAACGTATCTCACAGACACACACGGCCCCAGTAAACCCTTCAGAAACGGGATGAACCACTGCATGGGCTGTGCAGAGAGGTCCCCTTTTCTCTCCTCAACCCCAGCCCGTTCCATTTTCATTACACATTTAAATCGTAGAGCCAGTCAGTCTTTGAACAAAAAGAGGACATGTCTATTTTACCTGCTTGTTTGGAAAAAGCAAAAAAAAAAAAAAACTTCAAATATACAATATATAATCAACAATTACACTACTTTTATAAATAATCAGTAAAGCTTTAATAATAAATACTGAACCTATTTAGAAGCAGAGTATCCACTCCAATTTACACGCCGTTCACACAAAATGAAAAAAGCTTCATTGTAAGAGATGAAAGCAGGCAATTTTGGCCCTGGTGCCAGTGACCTGGTGCACTGGGTGTCCCTGGGGTTTGTCCCGGCTGTGCTCTTTACTATCTGCCTTCCCTGACAGGACTGAGGGGAGAGCGGCCTGCCTGCGGTCTGCCTGCGGCCTGCTGTTTTGGCTGTGCTTAGCTGCCAGGATGCAGGTCAGGGCTTTACTTTAAAGCTAACTTGGCGCTAGCTACACCATCAAAGGAAAATCGTATTCAGCGCACTAATACACATGTCTACGTTTCAAAGATTAATCTTTAGCTGGAATTAAAAACACTGCTGGCTATTAGCATTTTATGGGTCATGTTCTGAAAAGGATTCGCCATCATGATCCTAAATTCCTAGCGCTATTACAAACAAACTTTAAAAAGTTCAAACGATTCCAGCAGCCACTCTCCGTGGGTTTGGTTTACCAGTAAGCTGCACGTTTGATCAGCAAAGGCAAATTTAAGAATGGACAAAGAACAGAAACACCCATTTAGTCTCCAGGTCTGGCCTAAACACCAAGGGCCGCATTAGTACCTCCTTCTCTAAGCCGCTCTGCATGCCCTCCTGCTCTCACACGTCTATATCTGTGTACAAAGTAGCAACCTCTTCAAAAATGAGGTCCTGAAGTTTGTACCAAATTTTACATTATTTACACCTCGATGTACCTTAAAGACTAATAGCAAATCTATGTTTTTTATGGATTTTTCTTTAATACACGAATATGGCAACTATCTCCCTGTCTGTAATGAAAAAGAAACAGGCTTTACATTACATATTGCTTTCTGATACTCGGGTTTCACTGTAACGTGTGATTGCAGAACACCTTCCTGTGAAAGTCTGACTTCCTGTGCTCTTTAGAGGACGGATCCGGGGTCTCTGGGTTCAGAAGGTCCGTGTGGGCCGTGCTCTCTGGGCCCGGAGGCTAGTCAGCTGCTCTCGGGAATTCGGGGACTTGCCGGGCCATTCCGAGTGGCCGCTGTTCTGGAGTTATCCCTGCGCATGCTGACGACTCTGACGAATGACCGAAAACAATTTTTTTGTGTACGTTTTAAAATTTTCGAACATTCCCAGGAAAATAGTGCAGATTGGGATGCAGGAGAGGCGGTGGGCTCCCCAGCCCTGGCTCAGAACGTCACGCTGCCATTCATCATCTGCACGCGCATCTCCTGGATGCTGCTGACGATCTTCTTCTGGTGTCCAGCGAGACTGACGCCCACCCTCCGTAGATCACTGGCAAACAACAGACCGGTAAAAAGGCAATTCAGCTCAGCCGACAGCGATTTGGTATCTTTGACAGGGAGTGCGCAGACGACATTTCGGCCGGACGACTCACTCCAGAGTCATCTGAGCCACCAGCTCCATGGTGGTGTAGCCACTCTCCACGAAGGTCTCCGCGTAGCGGCCCATCTTCATGCCCTCCAGCCAATCCTCCACCGACTGGAAGACGGGGCCGTCCAGGGACCTCGGTTCCACCAGCAAATTGGACTCCCTGCGGGGAGAGACCCGGTGAGCGGGCCGGCGGTGGCAGGCATGTCACTCAAGCCTCGGGGAGGCTGCCGTGCTGCGCTGGGGCGCAGGTGCGCGAGCGCATGCACTCTGCGTGCATGCTGGCCCAGTGCTGCATCAGCTTTCTGCCCAAGTTTTGGCTGACAAACCCTTCAGACAGCTACTGTTAAACATTATACGATATCAAATAAACCTTCACTGTGGAAAACTGCCTCTCAGGAAAGGCGAGTAAACAATGATATAAAGATGGAGACGAGGAAGACTCGCAGAATTGATGAGAATATGTGACGATACGGATCACCGTCTTTTCTTTTGATGCACGTGTTCAGTCTATGCCCCTGCAGGGACAGCTTTGACACATTTATCATGGGACGTGATGTCACTGGGGGGGGGGGGACCCAGGCAATGGGGGGCACCCCACTGGACCCAGCGCCCACCTGTCCGAGGAGTTGACGAGGGTCTTTAGAGAGACGGGGTTCCGGATCAGCTTGTCCAGGAGGCTGACGATCTCGTCAAACTTGGGCCTGCTGTTGCGCTCCTTCTGCCAGCAGTCCATCATGAGCTGGTAGAGCACGGCAGGGCAGTCCATGGGGCCCGGCAGCCGGTAGTTCTCCTCCACCGCCTTGATCACCTGGGCCAGGGAGGGTGGGGGAAGACCGCCGCAAGATCGTTACCACGCTGTGTGCCCACTCCTAGTTGTCATGACAACGGCTCCTGTCCCACAGCCCGGCCCACAGGGGACCTGCCCGTTACTGAGTTTACGGAGTTATGCCCCAGGTCCAGCTGCCTGCTTTATTTTGGGAGTCTGATTTCTCTGCTCTTATCTCATCTTGTGTCATATCTCAGGGAGATGCTGTACTCGTTCTTCAGAAAAATATGCAAATCATGGACGACCGGCCCCGTTTGTGAGATCTGGCCAAACCTGGGGCAGCAGCACCCTGGGGCAGGTCAGCTGATCCGCCCCACTCCCCATGGCCGGGTGGACACCCCCTCCAAACAGAATGCGGACGTGAGTGCTCAGCACCGCCAGCCGCTGCACCCCACCCCGCAGCCAGAGAGGATCAGAGGAACTGGCACAGCAGTCCTAAATAAAACATCACACACCCCCTCCCTCCCCCCCCGGCGCGCCGTAGAGGATTAATGATGTAGCGGAATTAATGATCAGACGCTGGGATGAAGCCATCACACTCAGGCGAGGGGGGTGCGGGTACGGTCTGAAACAGACGTGACTGCAGATTGCACCTCCTTCAGGGAGACGCCCCCGCAAAGCCCGAGACCAGCCCCCGCCCTCGTCCGCGACAGGAGATGAAGGCCCGCTCCACTGTCGAGCCCCCAGAGCCAGTGTCACCCTCCTCCGGAGATAAATAAAACAATCTGCGCAGAGGCGGGAGAAGAATCCCTATGAGGTGTTCGAGATGCCCGCGTGTGCCGCCCCTGCAGGTCCCTGCGGGTGCCAGGGCACCACATAAAGAGGCGCGAGTCCAGGTATGCCGGTCGCCATGGCTCCCGTGACTCAGGCACTTAACCTGAACTGCCCCAGCTGTATAAACAGGTCAGAGTTGAAGTCCTCCTGTTTAAGAGGGTAAACTAACTGTCCCCAGAAAATATGCCTTTTAACTTACTGGAGACGGGAGGAAAACAGGAGAGAATTGCCACCGTGATTGTTCTTCATTAACGTGCTTGACGTCAAGGGAGACTTCAGACACTCATCCCAGGGGTCTCTGCACCTCCCCAAAGCCCCTGTCTGTCTGTGTGCCTGGCCTTTATCTCTCTGAGTATTACCACACCCTGCTCGCCAAACGGCGCTAAAGGCTAAGAAGGCTAATGGTGTGCTATATGAGGCTCTCAAACTGCACAGGCAAATGGTGTGAGGCTCTCATACTGCACAGGCCAGCTGTGTGAGGCTCTCATACTGCACAGGCCAGCTGTGTGAGGCTCTCATACTGCACAGGCCAGCTGTGTGAGGCTCTCATACTGCACAGACAAGCTGTGTGAGGCTCTCATACTGCACAGGCCAGCTGTGTGAGGCTCTCATACTGCACAGGCCAGCTGTGTGAGGGTCTCATACTGCACAGACAAGCTGTGTGAGGCTCTCGTACTGCACAGGCCAGTTGTGTGAGGGTCTCATACTGCACAGATGAGCTGTGTGAGGCTCTCATGCTGCACAGGACAGCTGTGTGAGGCTCTCAAATTAAACGCCTAAGCTATGTGTGGACTTTATACACCATTTATGTGCTGTACACATGGACCTCAGCACCAGGCGCATAAATCTCTGTGCCTGAACCCATGATGGAGGTGAGTATGGGGCGTACGTACGTCCTGGTTGCTCATCTCCCAGTAGGGCCTCTCGCCGTACGACATCACCTCCCACATGACGATGCCATAGCTCCACACATCGCTGGCCGACGTGAACTTGCGGAAGGTGATGGCCTCGGGGGCCGTCCAGCGGATGGGGATTTTCCCACCCTGAAACAAAACAGACACGTGTGAAAAGTTTGATCACTAGCGATGTACAGTGAGATTCGCTCCTCAGACAGCCCCGCCCCTAGGCAGTTACTCCCCCCCCGCCATGGAAGACAGAGGAAACATGGGGAGTGGGGGAAGGAGCCCGGTTCAGACCAGAGTGGCTAATTGGGCTTCCTGGAGGTTCTGCTTTTACATCCCTGACAGGAGTCCGCCAGGCCTCTTCCAGGCTGTCTTTAAGAAGGAGGTGGGAAGGGGGGGAATCACAGGAGTAGCTTCAAATTTGGGAGGGGGGGTTACTGACAGAAAGTATACATGAGACAACGGAAGGATTTAATTATCCTGCCTTCAGGGACAGGCTGCTTCATATTGCTCAAACACATCAGTACGAAGAAACCCGGGACGGTCCATTAGGCCCGGCCTCTGCTGCCTACCCTGGTGGTGTAGGCGGCCTCCGGATCGTCCTCCAGAACCCGGGACAGGCCGAAATCGGACACCTTGCACACAAGGTTGCTGTTGACCAGGATGTTGCGGGCGGCCAGGTCGCGGTGCACAAAGCCCGTGTCGGAGAGGTAGCGCATGCCTGATGCAATGCCCCTCAGCATGCCCACCAGCTGGATCACCGTGAACTGCCCGTCGTTCTTCTGTGGGTGGGACAAACAGGGCACGTCCAATTAGGCAGCAGTTTGTTGGGAGGCTCGTTATCCTCTGGGCTGCACAGATTGCCTGACAGTGCTCGTCATCACCACTCACAGTTTACATTCTGGTGTGATTTTTGGACCTCATCTGAGACGGACCTATGTCTGACATGCTTTTCACCTCACAGTCAATGCACTACCAAATTAACCCCGCTGCCAGGCAAGACGTCTCAGGAAAGACTTTTTTGTTAACAAAAAGTAAATATTTTTTTACATTATGCATCCGAAAACTGCTGTCAACGCAAAAACCAACAGCACAGGAACACATTGCAGTGACTCGCACAATATAATTAAGATTTCAGTTTAATGTAAGTCTAAGCAGAAAACCTTGTCTTTAAGTTGTAATCTTGTTTTTGTTCAACATGATTTCATTTTTATGCAAATGTGATGCGAGCTCATCTGCCTTTCCTCTCAGCTCTGCTGTACTGGCTAATTCGCGCTGACACTGTGAGAGTTAGTAATGGCAGCAAGCGGAGAGCTCTAATTTGTACAGTACAACCTCTGAACTGCTGTCATCACAAAGGCTGCCCTCTTGGGGCAGGAGGCAGTACAGTAAATAAAAAATGGAGGGAAAGGTATGCCCTTGACCGTCCGCCTAACCTGGATCACACCACTGAAGCAAATCCATAAATCTGTAAATAAACGTGCAGCACTGTGGACCAGTGGCCAAATGCAGATATTTCCAGTCAGGTTTAAGAAAGAGAGTGCAGCAATCAGCGCATAATCAACAGCAATAATGAGAGATGGAACGCGCATGGACCTCAGCGACAACCCCGTGAAAAGACATGCTCACACACACCCACAACAGATACAGCATGAGCCCTGGAGGGACATATAGAGAGGTGTACCTTCAGAAAGGTGTCCAGCGATCCGTTCTCCATATACTCCGTGATGATCATCACAGGTTTACCTGAGCGAGGGAGATGCGGGCAGGAATTAGCTTCTAGCGCATTGTCTGCTTTTCCCGGGTGCCGCTCAACACGCGGCGATCTGTCACACAGCTCACATCGCGCGCATCACACGCAGCCGCGCTCTCACCTTTCTGCCGTAATTAGCGCCTGCGACCACAAGCGAATTTCATGCCAGTTACACACCGACAGAAGGGTTTTCATACTTAATTTTCCACTGGCTTGCTGGTGTGCCACAAGATTAATTAACAGAGAAACCTCCAAAGATGTGTCCTTTTTATTTCGATGTTAATGCTCTAAAGAACTGCATAACTGTATTACAAATCAATAGCGGTGTTTTGTACAGAGATAATGGAATGTGGCGGCAACGCTAACAGAGAGGTGGCATCATGCATTAAGGCTGTTAGTTTCACATCAGAGAGAGTAAATCAAATTATTGAACATCAGAGGAGGAAAAAAATTAAAATTAAAAACATCCCATGAAATATAAGAGAGTGCAGAGTTTGGATACAGGTATTCGTTGATTAACAACCATATATGGTTCTGACTAGGCAGTTGTTAGGGGATTTGATCATTAGGCAAACCCATATATATTACTGTAAATACAAACTGTACAGTACCAGGATAGACTGTATATACATACAGCAGACATAGTACTGTACGTATCTCATATTGTAATACAACAGTAATAACGGCAAATTATAAATAATAAAATACGGCATGCACACAATAATACAGCAATAACAAAATATTATTATTATTAGTAATAATAATAATAATCTCACACACGTCTTATTATTACCTATAATGGAGTTTTCTAGGATGTGAGGGTAGCTGTAGTGTACAGTACTGTACTGTATACTGAATACTGCACTATATGTACCATACAAGTATATCACAAATAAACAAGAATATCACATAAATAAGAGAACTGGCTTGAGAATATAACTGTAACTGGGTTTGTTTACATACCACCAACCGTGTTGAAAGAAGGTCACGATGCCATTGTTTTACGTCCACTTACGTCCGATTCGGGATGCCATCCGATTTGATAAATCCTGTCTCTATGGGGGCTTGGTCGTTAAGGCAGTAGGTCGGTAAACGGTAGGTTATTAAGTAATGCATACCTGTATTGAACTATACAAGCACTACTGTGTAAATAACTTGCTAAATTGTCCTCAAACATTTGCCTTGGGCGGAATAGTGACATAAGCACTGAGAGCAGCAGTGTGTGTTTATAAAACCTCCCCCAACACAGGCGTCCTGCTGCCGGGGACTGGGTGCATCCCCTGCTGGGCCGTAATTATCTGTCCACAAAAAGGCCCTGAGGAAACACATTTGGCCATATCCCACTGGGGAGACTGCGTCGCCTTCTTGTAAGCAGTCAGCAGGGCACTCGTGCGGCTGCGGATGGACCGAGCCCACATCGCTGGAGGAAACCTGCGGGGCGTTGAGGATCATGGTGCGGTGGTGCACTCTGCGGCCTCAGCGCTCGGCCCTCTGGGGCATCGTGCCTTAAGGGAGACACCGTGACAGGATTAACCGGCTAGTCCAGATGGGTAGAAATGGGGAAAATTTCACAAAGTCTGAAGTCAAATCCTTCATTGCTGATAATCAGGGATTGACATAACTGGTACGCAAGGACGCATTCACCTTTAAAAATGATACGTGCGACAATCGATTGTTTGTAAAAGCGCCACTTATTCTATGTGCATTTGTGCTGCTGTGACAAGAAAATACCTTGCATTTGAACCTGTATATTGCAAATGAAGTAGAGTTAGCACATAAAGATTAAAATGCATTATATTTTGTTTTCATATCAGCGCAAATACACATAAAATAAGTACGCATTTACACCGTTACCGCAATCGATTGTCGCACGTATCGTTCTTAAAAGTGAATGAGTACTCGAGTACCAGTTATGTCAATCCCTGCCCATAATCCCCATCAATCACCACAGGGACGGTTAAGCCAGTCACCTGACTGACATGACTAATGAGGGGGTGACATGTGCGGAATAGGGCCCCTGCCCCTGTATTTCAGAAGGTGGTTCTGTCCCCCCAGTCGAAACGGGGCGGGGCAGGGCGGGGCTGCCCCCTCCCCCCACGCAGATGTTGGCCTTCAAGCCCCCTGTTCCTGCTGACTGGTGTGATAATGGAGGACAGAGACGGTCCCAACAATCTATCATCCCGCGCGTCCCGGGAGGGGGGCCTTGCTCCCCTGCCGCTGCTGTCACATGTATTTCCCAAAAGAGCTCAGCCTGGCTGCTCCTCCCGGCTTCTCAAGGTCATGCGCACACTGCCATACAGACGGCATAACCACCCCCCCCAGGTCCGTTTCAATACGTACCTGAGGGGCCACGTCCAGCCAATCTAGACGTTACATGGGCATTATGACCCCCCCCCACCCCAGAATGGCCGACGGGGGAAAGCTGGCTCAGTCAGTGCCATCGGATAAATCTCAGAAAGCAGGTGCTGAGGGCCGGCGGCAGAGATGCTGACTTGGGGCCCTTTGCAGAGCAGGGAGACAGAAGAGTGGTCGGCAAGTAAGCGGAGCCTTGGGTCGGACGTGTCCATGTCGGTGAGATTTGTAGCCGGCGGCCTCCAGCACCAAGATCAACAGCACGGCCTCTCCTGCCTCCACCTTCACCTACTGTGTGTCTGCATAACCACACACTTACTCTTGGTGACCACGCCCTCCAGGTGGATGATGTTGGGATGGTCAAACTGGCCCATGATGCTGGCCTCCGCCAGGAAGTCCCGCCTCTGCTTCTCAGTGTAGCCCGCCTTCAGCGTCTTGATAGCCACTGTGAACTCCCTCTTTCCAGGCAGTCGGAGCGGCCCGCTGCATACCTCCCCGAACTCACCTACGGCAAGCCGGACGGACAAACTGAGTGGACGACACATTCACTGCTTGTGGAAAAATACTCATTACACATTATGTTTGTGAAAAATTCATTACTTATTGATTCCTGTTTGTAAAAACCTTGACTTTAAAACCCCAGTATTAACCCTGATTAAATTTGTCCTTAACATTTATTGGTATTTAAAATCATTGGTATATAAAATTTGATACAACTCATTTCTAAATAGAGATACTAAACAGAGATAAAAATGTGCAATAAGGAGAGATAAAACGTGACATTTAGGGGAAAAAAAACTAATTTGTTACCCCCTAAAATTAAAGATGAAATTAGCAGTGTGTGTGTTTGCTAAAGATACATAACTGAGGTCCTGTTTACGGTATATGTTTGTTGTGGGGGGGGGGGGTCATTGGATACCATGCATTTAACATAACTGAGCTCATCATGCCTCCCCCCAGGATGACCCCCCCTGGCACGTCATCAGGCGGCTTGCAGAGCAGCAACTGATCCGCATGAGAGCTGATACTGCATTCTGGGGCCGTACAGTGCGGGGGAACACCGTGTTTAGGCAGCTGTCTGGGCACGGTTACATCCAGCTGCCCTCCCAGATGTGAGTAATCCCATGATTACTACTCATTAACCGATCATGCGTTGGTGTTTTAATGAAATGGGCCCTGAGTCGTTGGTCAGACTTCCTACATCCCCCGCCACCAACATATAAAAAAACAGGTCCTCAGAAACAGACTGTGCTCTCTCTCCAGACAAGCAAAAAGAAATGGCATCCGTATACCCAGCAGGTCCAGTTGGTGCCTCCTGGCCTGAAGTCCTTAACCGACACGCCACCTGCTGTTAAACATGCTAAAACCCAGCGGTAACAGGCCAGCCCATACCCACCAGCCCCGATGACTCTCTCGATGGTGATGCAGGAAGCGTCGATCTCCTTGGCAAACTCGTGCACGGCCTGGCTGGGGTCTTCATAGGTGTGCGGGTCTATGTATGTGCGCACACCGGGGAACTGGACTGTAACACAGAGGAAGGGAGTCACTTCCTTTGCGCAAGTACCAGCAGACCTGAAACGCATGCATATGCATGTGAGGTTCCCCTGCAGTGGGATGGCAGAGGGGCTAAGGTGGCAGACACTTAAAGGAGCAAACTCATTCTCCCACTGGTTAAGTGATTGAGGTTAGTCACACGGGGCAGCAGCGAGCGCCCCCCCCACGGCTGACTCACGCAGGCCGCTGTGGAAGTGCATCTTCTCCTCGTCCGGATCCTGCTTCGCGATGCTGTAGCCGCAGCGCCTGCAACCCACAGTCCCATCAAATTCTGCCCTATGGCTTCTCCTGAGCAGGCCCCCCCACCACCAACAACTGGACAACTGAGTGCACCTGAGACCCAGACAGGTAGACGGAGATTGCATGTGCACTGGAAGAGATCGCTACCCCGCGACATCGCCGGATGAGCCCCGCGCCTGATCCTCCTGCAAACGCCATATCCGTGTGCATGAAACGAATGGTTACAGTCACTGTGGCCCCAGGACAGGGGGGGTTAATTAGTGATGGTGTACAATTTCAGTCTGATATTCCTCAAAAAAGTGATATTCATAGAAGTCTTCCCAAAATCATAAATGACGTATGTCAGATGACGGCGGCTCGGGACACGGAGCACACGCCTCCGATGGTGCCATAAATTCAGCGAGGAGATTCCAAGCGAGGATCCCTGCTGAGCTGGAGACACCATTACATGACAGGGGATCGAATCAATCCCCCCAGAAAGTCGAGTCATGCGGCATTTTACAATGACTCGCTGACTTAACCAGCCGTGTGGGTGCCTAATCGCCGCCGCTGCCCTCTCGCCAGCCTCGCTACAGCTCCGCCAGCTCAGAGCGGGAATGACGCATTCAGGCCCAGGTCTGGACAAAAAAAAATACACACCTCCAGCTAATTCAATTACAGTTTGGTTCACAGAAATAAGCTGAAAATGACAGACGCATGAAAAAGAACATATGGACACAGGCGCTGGGCCAAATAGACGCAGACACAGCCACTTGGCCACACGCAGACAGGCCGTACAGCATCTATCAATGAGTAACTCACATCCAGTATCTATGTGAATTACAGCTTGTTCTTTTTTAACTGGTCACTGGCCCCTGCCAGAACGAATAAAAATGTAGTTTTTGCCCCTAACAAGGTATTTTCTTTCCAAGTCATTTACAGCCAATCACAGCTCAGGTGCTGATGCTGAATTACCAAGCACCAATCAGCAATTCAGCACAGCATGTGCAGGTGGTCCCAAGGCGTCCGCCGACAGACGGGCCGGGGAGGAGGTTGGGAAGACGGCGAGACGCCATACCTTCCGCTCAGCAGGAAGCCAGTGACTAGTGCCAGCAGGACCACGCCCACGATGACGGCCACTGCCACGATGGGAAGCTGGCCCTGGTCCCTGGATGCAGCTACTGCTGAAGCGAGGAAAGGAAGCAGCTGTTAATGCTCATGCTAATGCCAATGCTAATAGCAATGCTAATGCCAATGCTAACGGCAGCACTAACAACAATAACAACGACACCAATGCCAAAGCTAACAGCATCACTAACACCAATGCTAATAACAACGCTAATGGCAATGCTAATGGAAACTAACACCAATGCTAATGCCAACACTAATACCAGTTCTAATGCTAATGCTAACAGCAGTGCCACGCTAGGCTTCATCTCTGACCCAACGCATGGCACGGACAGAAACATACAATTATAACATTTATAGAATAGTTCAAATATACATTTTACAATTTATAAAAATCCTATAATATGCTTTGGCTCTGGTGGCAGAATAAAGCACAAATTAAGTTGATAATTATGTGTGTGGACCCCTCCCTCCCCACTATTCTGCTGGGGATGGATGGTTACAGCCAGGTGGAGGTCACGTAATAGGCCAGCGTGTGCTTATGTGTATGCGTTTCTATGTCAACCCTGTACCCAGAGCACCCCCAGGTAACAAGCGCTACAACTCAACCTCGGATGTCTATCGGACTCCTAAAGAACGGTTGCCGCATGTATGAATGAGGTTTGGGAGTGTGGGGGGGTCAAGCCGCCTTTTTCAGAATGACATCAGAGGCAGGAGAATGGCCCGCGACATAACAACCCCCTCGTCTAGAAGAGGCATCTGCCTCTCTGTGGCAGTGTGACGTTTTGGGGGAAAGAGTGCTTCACTCCAGTGGAGACGCGGGATAATGACTCTCCTCAGACTGCCTAAGAGCGTCTCTCAGACGAGTCGGCGTGAGAGCCCTGAAGGCGCGTGGGGATTTGTCGGGGCGAGTTACCATGGAGAGAAGCCTGCCCTGAAACCTACACAGCACTCACCTGTAAACAACAGACGCATGTTTTAAATAATCCCCCACAGAAGTGTCTGGCCGGCACCATACTCACGGTAGGGGCTGGTTTCGAACTCGAAGCGCTGGCTGAAGCCGCCATAGCCAGCTGAGGTGCGCGCCCTGATCTGGAACACGTAGACGGATGAGGGTCGCAGGCCGTCTGCGATCACCTCCGTCTCCTTGGACTTGATGATGGTGTAACTGGTCTCCTGATCCTGCTGCCCCCAAAGAGAGTCAGTCAAGATGGGGCCGGCCAGGCGATTGCAGAGGCCGTAGAGCACTGTCTGATTTTTAAAAAGCCCATGATGTCGTGCGGACACTAAGAGCCATCCTCCTTGCAGTCTGGCACACTAGTACAACACACTATGAGCTTTACTGCACCGCATGTTGATACCACGCTTAAATGTGTGCCGTGTATCCGGCATCTCATAATGGGTACACTGGGCCCTGAATACGAAGCCCCATTGACTGGAAATAATAGGAAAATATACAGCAAACACGATATAGTGGACCACCGTTGTTACTGTCCTATTTATTACTGATTTACCATATAAGGGCAAAGGTGGCTGAGGAAGGGAGGAGTCTCACACACCTTCTCGAAATACTTGATCTCATACTCCAGGATGATGCCGTTGGGCCGCTCCGGCTCCTTCCACGACAGTGCGATGCTGTCTTTGGCTGCTTTCCCCTTCTTCACCACGCTCACAAGGGACGGGGCTGCCGGGGTGGGGGGGGGGGGGGGTTGTTATTTTCCTTTTTACTCCCGCCACTGACAGGTGCCTTACGGTTCAATCCCCCACAGAAGCACCCCAACGTGAATCCAACAATACGACAGGCAGTGGTTTGCTGCCTTAAAAAGTAATTAACAATTTTTATAAAGAAGTATGGCTCCTAGATTTTAGATGTTAGCATGAGTGAGATACTGCTTGGTTATACCAGCATTGGTTTAACCGTATGATCGATTGTCTCCTTTTAGTCAGGTTATGAAAATGCACCGAGATCCGCAGAGTCCGATGTTCACGTTCTACGTTGGCGCACAGGGGCTTTAAACTGGTCATGATTTTTGGGTGGGGATATGGTTCGCAGGGACATTAACCAGAATTTTTTTTCCAGGAATTTTCTTTTCTCTTCAATGCACTGCTGAGCCTGCAGCTGCCAGATTTCCGTCCGGTTAAATGAGGAACGCTGAAATTCAAGCCCATTCTGTGTATCTCAAAGGAAGTGTCAGACTGTAACCATGAGATAAAGAGCATTTAAGTGCATTGAAGTGATCCCTAAGGTGGAGACCTGATATCGGCAGCAGCCTTTATGTTACAGTATCCCATTCAGATTGGCCCTTCCAAACAAAAGGGTAACCCTACCCCCCCAACTCAAAAAGACAGGGAGGGAAACACACACACACACACAAACAATCGGCCCAATCTTAAAAGGCTGAAATGGAATATACACGGTAAGGGGATACGGGGATGAGGGAGGTGCACTTTGGGCGAGGGTGGGCTGAGCGGTGACTCTCTCAGAGGACCCGATCCTCAGACGCAGCCGAGTTGGATGACAGGAGGAACACACACTCAAAACCAGCTATGGCGTCGATTCATAAACACAGTGCCACAGGTCCTCTGGAGACTGTCAAAGCTGTTTACGAGGTTAAACCAATTATGTTTACCAGATGTAATGATAATTACCATATATGATTTTAGTTCATATTTTTACTGTCATGTATACTTGTGTGTCTGTGAATGGAACCATAGTGCTCCTCAAGTCTGGACCTCGATTGCAAATCCAGGCCTTGTTTTCAGTTCTCCCAAGTACACAGTTTAACAATTACTGGCCACAGAGGCTTCACAGGTAAAGGAAGGCTGGAAAATCAACAGTGCTCAGGTCTTGAGGACCCTGATTCGAATAGCCCTGAGATATACAGTGGGTACGGAAAGTATTCAGACCCCCTGCAATTTTTCACTCTTTGTTATATTGCAGCCATTTGCTAAAATCATTTAAAATATTTTTTTTCCTCATTAATGTACACACAGCACCCCATATTGACAGACAAAAAAAAGAATTTTTGAAATT
>JAOYFF010000116.1:22793568-22805229 GCA_025773925.1 Cryptomyrus ogoouensis
TGTGTACATTAATGAGGAAAAAAAATAATTTCAAATGATTTTAGCAAATGGCTGCAATATAACAAAGAGTGAAAAATGGAAGGGGGTCTGAATACTTTCCATACCCACTGTATACATATATATATAGATAGACAGACAGAACTCAGTGCTGTACACAAAATAACCTTAAGTTGTGGAAAGCTTGTATATTTCACTCAGTCACTGATTTCCTTTTATAAGTCTGAAATCGGACACGTTTCTCACAAAAGAGCAAAGGGAAGTAGGCTGGCGGTTTAAGAGTCGTCCCGTCCCCCCCCCCCCCATCTGGCTCACACGCTCCTTAGCAGAGTGAGCACTTGGACTGCAGGAAGCACACATCCTGGGAAAAGTGACAAAGTGAAAATGCACTAATTAAGGCCTCCGACAGAGACGGGCCGCATTGCTCAAACGCCAAAGCTGCTCGCTCCGTGTGCCGATGCAAGCTGCAGGAATTCCTGGCAAGCGGAGGTACGTGGAGCCGAAATAAATGGAGAATTTCTGGCTCTGCCATTTGCCTTGTCCCCCGAACCCCCCGCAACAACGAGGAAGCAGCCACCTCACAAACACCTCAGAGATTTCTCCCCACGAGCGTCACGAAATGCACCCTCCGCAGTGGAAACTCAGCCATGTCCTGAGACACTGAGTTTATTCCAAGTATTCCTGAGAAGCCTACAGAAGAGCCAGCCAATACTTTCTGCTTAAACTTTTGAACCACTCAAAAAATAAAATATATGTAAATAAAAAACAGTTTCCAGTCATAAACAGTTTCCAGGTTCTGAAACACTCAGTAGACAGTAAGGCAAAATATTTTACACAATGTTAATGTTTTCCAGGCTGTGTAATCATTCTGGCATCTTATCGTGATTTTAGCAGCCTTACATTTTCCCACAAAGACAAAAATGTAAGAGTGCTACTGAGAGTGTTCTTCTGACAGTGCTACTGAGAGTGTTCTTCTGACAGTGTTCTTCAGACAGTGCTACTGAGAGTGTTCTTCTGACAGTGCTACTGAGAGTGTTGTTTTGAGCAACTACTCCACAGCTCCCTTCTGTTTTGCTTTTATTATGTTGTCCAAGCATCAGTTTGAATTTTAAATGCTTCTGCAGCGGCGTGCCTCCAAACGGCTTATCCTTTGTCTGGCTAGTACCGCCATCCCCCTGCATGGCCCCCAGCCGCTCTTTGGTTTGTACACAAAGCAGGGCGCACGTTGTCCTCTGCCAGGTGGGTAGCACGCCAGGGCTTGACCCATTAACAACGACCCCCACCCACCACCAAAGCTGGTACTTCATCAAGGGAGACTTTGAAAGAACAGAAATGAAACTGGCATGAGGGGGACTGATTTGCAAGCAGGCAAATGGGGGGGAGGGGGGCGGGCAGCTCTCAATAAGACCACGATGCGGCAGATTAGCCTAACATAGCGCTGTGAGCCATTTAAAAACATGGCGGTATTAACATACCAAAAGCATTCTGCGCATGACTTTGGAAAGCAATAATGATCACGTGTGTTATTACTATCAAGTGCATCTCATTCTGAAATACGAGCCAGGACCCGCCGTCTATCGGAGTTAAAGCGAGGCAGTCTGAATCTCGCAGGACTTCCGGAACAAAGACCCGTCCGGTGGCTTGGCCGCTGGTGACAGGCGGCACGCGGGCAGGGAGACGCTAGTTTGGGAGTGATTTATTGACATCACTGACGGGGTCGCCATCTGGAGACGCTCCCCCCAAATCCCCAGCAGCCCCCCGATTTTTCCTCGGCAACCCAACAGATCGAGCGTGCGTCCACCCGGGCAGGCACATTACAGCCCTGAGTAACTGCACACTGGAGAACGAGGCCAATTAACTGACGAGTAATTAAGGATATTGACTGAGGAAAGGAGACGTGGGCTCGGGCGGCCCGGATCGATGGTGTGTTCGTGTGGTGGGGAGGGGTGCATCCCTCTCCCCCCGCATTTAAAATGAGCGATTATTCACACCTGCACCTGGTTCCTCGCAAAAAAGGGTCTCGCTCCTTCAGCAAAAATGGTATAAAAAGATGTTAATGAAGATGAGCGCAGCATGGGGGCCCTTTCAGGAGCAAACAGGCTCCACGTCACTCCATGGAAAAGGGCGTCTGCAAGTCAGGATGCTAATTTATGTGGCATTTACACCACGGCCCCTAATGGGATGCATCGCATGCAGGGCCACGGCTTGAGTGAACGCCCGCGGGGCCCCTGCATTTCGGATCTCGGCAGTGGTTGCAAGGCGCCCTTTAACGTGGACGGGACAGGGCCATGAGATGTACTCCCAGATGACAACTCCACCCTCAAAACTTGTGTAGAATCTCAATATCCATACATCATTCAAATAGGATACTGCCACACACTAGTAACAGTTATTACCAGTCTTAGTGTGGTGCTTTCCCAAGCACTCCGTTCATTGCACTTGTGTGTTTGTTACTGTCAGTGTAGTTTGTGGTGTTGCAAGGGACAAACCGGCCTCCAGGGCAGGTCTCAGTTACAGCGGGGGGGCTTTGGTTATAGGGGGGGTGGTTTGGCCATGGAGGCGGAGGACTCGATTACAGCAGAACGGGCCTTACTGTGGGGGGGGGAGGGGGGTTCGGCTCACAGTGTGGGGGTCTCAGTTATGGTGGAGCGGACATCAGTCCCAGTAGAGGGGGTCTAGGTCACGATACATAAGGTTCCATCAGTCACTGTGGAGAGGAGGCCTTGATTATGGTAAAACAGGCCTCAGTCATGGTGAAGGGGGCCTTGGTTACGGCTGAGGAGGCCTCAGTTTTGGCAGAGGGGACCCTGGTTATGGCGGGGCTTGACTGCAGTGGAGGAGACCTTTGTTACGGCGGGTTTTGATTATGGCTGAGGAGGAATTGATTAGAGCAGTATGGGTCTCGGGTACGGCTGAAGAGACCTCAGTTTTGGCAGAGGGGACCCTGGTTACGGTGGGGTTCGATTGCAGCGGAGGGGGCCCCAGTTACAGCGCCCCATTGGGCTGTTGTCTATTGGCTTTAACGCCCACCCTCTGCGTCAGTAATGGCGGCGTGATCCGGCGAGCAGTTTCCTGTGGCTTTTCAGCGAGCGCTCGTTCCCCCAGGAAGCCCTGGTGATAATAAATCCTCTTTAAAGCCCTTTTAGTTTTCCTGCGCGTTTGAAATGCTAATCTGTCTGGAACAAAGTTCCCATCGTCGTTTCATTGGCTTTCCCCACCTCTCCATGTCACGTTGAGAGTCCCGCGTCTCAGAAAGGCTACTGACCCGAGAAATTTAAATCCCCACTTCACAAAAACACAGAAACAAACGGCAACCGTGAATGTATTTGAAAATCCTTTTTTGTCAAGCCTTTAGTTACAGAGCACAGAAAACATTTGATAAAAAAAGGTTTGTGATTCTTAATACCAGACTGCTTTTTGCCTCAAGTTTGACAAATACCAATGGCATTAAAAGACAAATAACATGAAAGGACCTGCATTATTGTCAATAGAAGCTAAAAAGATTAGTGGGAAATGGGGGTGCATAATGGGCAGTAATGCAATAAAGGCTAATGTCACCAAAGACTGTAAATCCATCCCAGCCTTAAAAGAGGAATGGGGAAAGGCCCCCTCATTTCACCAAAACCCTTCACGCACGAGAGAGCCGTACTGGTAATTACAGTAATCAGTCAGACAAAGCAGATTACTCATCAGCCCAGGGTGAGGGCATTTCTCTAACCGGGGTCAACAGCCGCCTTTCCCTTGGCCTACCGAGGTTTGGACAGTCAATGTACAGGCGTGAGGAGGTGACAAGCCCTCGAACCCTTGTTCCTTTTCACCGGGGTACAGCCAGGGCACTGATATCTTCAGCGCAGGTGCCATACTCACCATGCTATGGTCATCTTTGTTGCTTTTTTTATCTGTTTTTCCTATCAGAATTGACTTTCCCTGTTCCACTAATTCTTCACCTCCACAACTCTCTGTACCTTTGACCAAACCGAGTGCATTTTTGGGTAAACAACTTACCAGCTCGACTGGACCTTCACCAGCATCTAATCACTACTTAACTATCAACAAAAGAACGGCTTTCCGTTGAGTCTCACGCGATCAGAAAGCACTAAGGATCTGGGCTCTTCTGTGTTAAAGCCTCAATTACCAATCTCAAACAAGGCCACAGGGCTGCCCTGCTGCACTGCGGCAGAACAGCCCACTCTACAGGGGGCGCCCCTATTTCACAAACCTGCGCCGAGAGTCGGCACGCTGAAGGCTGTGAAGCTAAGCTAACTCGGCTTCAGCGCCGACAGCTTGGCCGGCTGGTGGGGAGCTGGAGGAATCAGATATTAACCAAGCAGAGGGACTGCTAAACGATAGGGCCAGGGGGTCTAGGCTGCCCCGTGTGTCACATGACCTGTTCTGGCTGGGAGGAAACTCAAGGACAGCCAGAGTGAGGATGGCTGAGAATACTGCTGACAGCATGGGAAGAGTCTTTAAGGACTATTATTTTGACTGTTTTTTGGGAGAGACTTTTCTGCTTAAATTTACAGTGACCTGGCATTGTTTAACTTTAGAAAAAATTAAGAGATGACTCCATATTTTTTATGAATCTGCATTAATAAATCCTGGTTCTGCTAGCAGAAGGCTACACTGAGTGGCTGGTTGCTTCCAGGCTCAAAGTTTCTAAGACAGCAGTACACAAGAATAAAGTGAAGCAGGAGACACTGTAAATGACCAAAAACTAGCCAGGTAAAGGGCAGAAGCGACTTTCTAATGCCAGAGAGGACAGTCAACTTATCTAGGGCTGGGACGATTATTCGACGTAATCGACGATGTCGATTATAAAAATGCGTCGACGTAGAAGTTTAGTGTCGCAGTTGTGTAAAACTAAGTGACTGCATTGCCCTAAGTGATAAGCTAAACGTAATGTAAGGGAAAGTACTTTATCCCCTCTGGAGCACGTTAATGCTGTCCTTTTAAGAATCGCGCAATAAAACAGTCTGCTAATAACTGAACTTTACTGTCCACCTGATGCTCTCTTTGCCACTCGAGAGCTACAATATTTTATTTATTGGACCTGCGGCATTGTTTTCATTTACAATAAAAAGTTATTCCACTAATAAGCTGGCTAAGCTGTTTCACTTCTGGTACCGTTAAAACTATATCAATTATAGATTGAATTCTGGTATAGTTTTGTCTAATATCGCCGGTGCCAGCAGTGCCGCACTATTTGTAAGGCATGCACTGGCCAATCATATAGCACTTCTCTCATAAATATTAATGAGACATCTCCTTCCACCCTGCAAAAAGGTAATTTGCCGCACCCCCTGCGCATGAGGCAACATGGCTGCGTCTACCAGCAGAGCACCAGAGCCTCTGGAAAAACACGGGGCAAAAAAGTTTGGGAATACTTCAGCCATGACACCTTTTCTGCACCTCTACTGTAGCTGATGTTAATGACGCTGTTTCAGCCATTTTACATTTTCTGTTTACTTATTCTGTCAGAGTCAGAGTGAGACAAATTATCATTTACGACTACTCCTACACACTGTAGCCTTAAATCGTTTCATGCTCATTGAAGTAAGCTTAACTATAAGCTACCTTTGTTAGTGTTTGTTAAAAACATGTTTCTCTAGTTTTGAAATCATTCCATGTTTTAGCATCTATTTCAACATTAAAGTTAAATTGGTGTACTGAAATAATTAAGTAAAAACTATTGCAGTCTAACTGCATAACATAGAAATCCTATTGAATCTCTTAAGCCTTTTTTTGTTATTAATGCTCTAATGTTTAAGAAATATTTTAATAAATCAAAATGTTAATGAGAATTTCAGATTTGTGCGTGGGGGGGTGAATAGTTGTATTAAATGACTAACTTGAAAATAATTGCTTATCAATAAATTTATCATCAGATCAATTGAAAAATTAGTTATTAGATTAGTCGAATAATCGGAAAACTAATCGCTAGATTAACCGTTTCAATAATAATAATCAATTCAATAATAATAATTAATTCAATAATCGTTTGGGACAGCACTAAACTTATCCAACTTATAGGATGACATCAAGTGACCTTCAAAAGGAATGAAAACATTAAATGCAGGTGTGAAGTGCACTGCTAGGACAGTTCATATCAGGCTCCTAGAAGCCGGATTGAAGACCCATAAAGCAGGGAAGAAGCCCTTCATCAATGAGAAGCAGGGAAGAGATTGCAAAAAAATGTATATTTTACACTGGCGCATACTCAAAAACTGAGACATGAGTAAAACTAAAAATGTAGCTGAGGTCTCTTAATTTTTTCCAGATTCCATGTGCAAATTATTTTGTGGCTAATAAAATCACCGCATCCATACATAATCGGTCTGATTTGGCTTCATTGTAGTTGCTAAGTAAGAAGTGTCTTGTGCAATAATAGATCACACCAGCGTGAGCGGAACACGAGGAAATGTGAGTACCATCAGCACTCCATTTCAGCGGTGCCTAGCTTTCCCGACCAGAGGAATATCTGACGAAGAGAGCTGCTTTGGTGGGTGCTGTGTCGAGCGGCCCTTCCCAGTCCTACCACTCACCGGCCTGGTTGGTGGTGACGTTGAGGGTGACGAACCGCCGGACTGGGGCCACCAGATAGGACACGCCATTGACAGCCTCCACCTCGAAGGTGTAGTTGGTGTGAGCGAGCAGGTCAGTCACCATGACGGAGCAGTTCCGCAGGCCTGTCCGGCCCGGCAGATAGCGCACATGGCCGCCACATTCCTCGGAGCGCCATGGGTCCGAGCCCACCTTCCGGCACACCACGCTGTAGCTGATATCACGCCGGCCACCAGTCTCCGCCGGGGGGGCCCACTCCAGGAGGACGCTGGTCTCGTTCACATTGGAGATGGCATTACGGGGGGCAGATGGGGGCTCTGTGGAAAGGGTGGGGTGCGAGAATGTGGCCGACTTCCATAAGACACGTCAGGCGCGCCGATTGGTCGCATGCAGCTCATGTGACTTTCCTCTTTACTGCAAGGTTCACATTAAAAGCAACACATTAAAAATAATGGTCAGAGCAGATGTGCCAAGTTTTCCCAGGAGGAAACGAAATCTCGCCATTAAATCTAGAACATTCTGCCTGTGTGTTTCATAGAGGAATGGAGGGCGCGCTCACTGGTGCAGGCCATGTTGTCCGGGTCCGAGCCTCCACGGTAGTAGCCCGGCTCACACTGGCAGGAGGTGGAGCCCTCCGCCCTGGTGAAGCTGTGGGGGGGGCACTTGTTGCAGCTGGGGCTCTGGGCAGAAGCTTTGAAAAAGCCAGGTCTGCAGGCTGTGAGGAGGAGAGGTACAGACAGACGACATGAGGTGAGGGGTGGGGGGGGCTGAGCTGGACGTGTCCCTCAGGTGGGGGGGCATGAGCACCCCCACTCAGCAGAGCTGAAGCCTGTAAATACCTGTACAGCACAGCGGCCCGAACGCTTGCTGCACGTCACACGATTTTATATATTCACTGTGGATTATATCACCATGAGAAACTGTGCCCACCATTGTCTTTGTGACGGGAGAACAAAATGCTGAAGTAAATGAATAATGAAAAATAATGTTAGGTCAGCGAGAAGTGAGAATGTTAAATGGAGCGTGTTATGTGGAGGAAATGGAGAAAACACCCGCACCCACACACACGGACACGTTTGTTTTGATATCTTTGTGGGGATCATCCATTCATTTCTATGAGCAAAGCCCTAATCCCAGCTAAGAGAACCTTAAGCTTAAAAAGGTCATACTCAGGGAGTGGGAGGTATTTGTCCTCAGTTTCACTTTTATCAGTCAGCACTTTTCTGACTGACGCCAGGGAGCGAACGCAAGCAAGCCGGCTGTCGGGACATTTACCGGCGTTGATTTGCATGATTATCAAACACTATCAGTGCTGCCGTCTTAAATGGCTTGTTCGTGCGCGGCCGGGTCCCGCTTTCTGGCAGCACAGTGATCGCAGGCCAGATCATTTTCTACATGGCAGGCGATTCTCTCTCCCCCCGTGTCCTCTGGTGCCGGGAGGGTATTTAAATATAAAATAATCGGGTATTAAGCATCAATCACAGGCTGGCAGCACACACGCGCATTTCAGGAGCTAATTTCATCGCCAGCGCCAGGTGCTCCGGCATTCCTGACAGGCCAAAATAAATCTGGATCATTTATCGCAGTAAAAGAAGACGGATGAGCAGCACAGTCCGTGCCAGGAGGCGCCGAGGAGCGCGGCACCAGGAGCGCTGGGCCGGGCCGGGCCACTAGGGGACTCCCTTGACATCACACAGTGAAGGAGGCAGGACTGACACCAAGAGCAGAACACACATCACATTTAAACACATATATTTACACGAGTGGTACTATAATGTGTTAAGAGTGAGCACTGACATCGGTAAGTGTGGCCGTTCTGGGGACACAGACGACGGTGACACTGAGGGCCTGCCACTGCGAGAGTGTTTGCGGTACCGTGTCCCCAGCGGGTCGTGAAGCTGCATGTCCGTGTCCCTGCACACTAACGTGACAGTGGCCCCTTCACCACCTTGTACCCAATGCTCTCACGCTGGGCCGTCATGTCGGACAGGCTTCGGCCCCACTTAGTTAAACCCGAAACGCCCACCGGCAAACACCCAGCTGCATTTGCAGTGGTTTTGGACACCCTTGTCTGGAGGGGTTGTTGAACTGCTCAGAGAGGCAGTCGGTACACTAACTTCGAGGAAGAAAGTAATGGAACGACAGATTGACCACCCCACACCTCACAAAAGCAGAGGTCAGGGTCATCATGAAATTTTCCCAGGGGCTCTATTCTGCCACCCCCCCCCCCACCAAAACCACTGAAAGAGCCTAATATTACAAACCAAAATGAGCCTAATCCCCTACATAATATGGTGACCATCACAAGATGCAAGGTAGGAGATGGACATTTAAATGGAACAGGGTAGGTCAGGTCAGGTTGAGGAGCATGCACTGGTACAGAACATTACCACACCCACAAACACGATGAAACACCTTGGGATCATGGTTGGCAACCCCCCCAGGTTGACACGCGGTCCAGTCCCATCCTCTGGAAATGTCTGTCTATCTGCCACAGCCAGGTGTTATGTGGGCGTCCCCTTGGTTCAGCTGCTCAGGTCTTCAAGCCGGGTCACCCTCAGGGAATCGCACCACAAGGCCGACACAAAGTCAAACCAGCCGTACCCAAGGATCCTCCGAAGAGCCACAGTACCGAAGGAGTCCAGTCTTCTCTTCGCAGACAGACACACTGCTGATGGCTGTGCCCAAGAGGTCATTAAAGGCCTGGATCTTGGATTTTTTTTTATCCAAGACCCCGCTAAGATCACAGCAACATCGGTGAATCTTTCTTCACCAATGGACGCCCCACAGCTGCTGGACCCCACAACCCAGTCCATACAAGCATTGAACAGGGTAGGAGCAAGAACACACCCCTGGCGAACCCCAGAATCAACTGGGAAGAATGCAGAGGTTCTGCCTCCACTCTGCATAGCACTCATAGTACCAGTGTAAAGTCCAGCATCTTCAGGGGGATCCCGCAAAGTCTCAGGATTTCCCACAGGGCAGCTCAATCATCTGAGCTGAACGCTTTACAAAAATGAACAAAGGCTGCAAAGGAACTTTGCCAATGTTCGCTTTTGCACTTGAAGAGAGTGCCAGGATGCGGTCGATGGCAGACTTCTTAGGCGTAAAACCAGACTGGTCTGGTCGCTGGTAGATGAGCTGGTCGCTGGTAGTTTTTGGGTCCTGTTAAGGATGATCCTAGCAAGGATCTTAGGCAACAGGAAGTGATTAAAAAAAACAGGAAATGAACAGGTCTTACCACTCATTTATGTAGACTCTACCCGTCAGCTCTAAAATGCGCATTTGTACATCAGCCCTGTGATGGTGCACTATTAAATGTAACATTTACATTATTGCTATGGGTGAAACTTTGTGGGCTGATCGATCAGCACAAAATAAAAGCAACTCTTGTAGCATCGTGCTGTAAAGTCGATACTTCATGGTCTTCTACTCTAATTGGCAGAGCTGGTGAAAGGCGTGTGTTTTACTGCAGGGAACATTCCGGACTTTAGTCCTACCTGACATGCTGGGCAGTCTCGAGGTAAGCTAGTGGCTCAGTAAAGGGTGGTGGAGTGTGCTCCTTTCCAGACGCCTGGCGGGTACCTGTTGGTGTGTTGACCTCTGACCCCCACATGTACAATGCTTAAAAAAAGCCCTGCTTTTCCCATCCCCAGACAGCCACCTCCCCACCCCCCTGCGCTTGCGTCACACCCCAAGGCCTCGGCTGGCATTTTAACTCAATGGCAAAAATCAATAGGGTTCAAAACAATAACCCCCGATCCACTCTCCCAAAACAGTTAGCAGGAGATGGGTAAGAAAAACCCACTTTCATCTTGTGCTGACTGGCTGATCCATAAAAGATCTTTCTTTGCAATTCATTTAGGGATGCAGCTTTATTCCAGACGCCCCAAAGGATCGCCACCACTGAATTTACAGATATTTTGTGATAATCACTTTAGCTGGCCAGCATGGATCAGTATGTAAGAACTTCTGCTGTAATGCAAATTAAGATCCTCATTCCTAGACTCGCTCGGGCCCCTGTGCAGTTTGTCCCTTCCGTGCTTCCGTCAGTGCCATGGTTCCGCCAGGGCTGGCCGTCTGTTAATGGCCTGTCAGGAGCTCCGCTTCGTAGAAGGAATCCACTTCAAATCACCGGGCGCTCACAGCGACCTTGCAATTACCATTAGCCTCTCTCCTGCTGCGCCAGCTGACAAACGGCCCTTCAAATGGGCCCCACACAGCCCCTCGTTAATGGAAACACGCTTTACTTCTGATCAGCGGCCAAAGGTGGCCGCCATGGTGCCCGCTGTCGCAACGTGGGGGTTTTCATCAGCAGCCCCTTGCAGGAGGACACGGCGCAGTCTCGGCACAGGGATGCGGGAAGTGACTCTAACCTTTGCTCCTCTCCACACAGGTAGCATGGATTCACCATGGAAACTCAGAAGCTTCTGGAACCCCACTAAATCTTTCTAGCTGCAGTTTATTTAATTCCATATTTTTAGCCATCCTGCAGTGGTACAGTGTGTGGTACTACATTCCCCACATTATTTTACATTATAGAGCCTGTTAAATTAGCATGAGCTGTCATTTTATCTCTTCTCTGATTGGCCAAGCTCACTCAATGACCCTCCCCTGCCAGCTTTCAATGCTTCTCTGACTGGTTATTCGTCTCAAGCCCATTCCAAAGAGGGAGGTCCACTGATGACAGACACATAGCCTGGCGTATCTAACACCATCCATTCTACTTTACCTTTATAATGTCAGGTTTATTTCACATTACAATTTATTTCATCATCTCTTCTTTCAGCAATGTTTTGCTTGGTGAAAGGGACTGTAGGACCGGGAGTCCCCGAAATAAAACCGCTCCACCCCTGTGTCATGAACCACTCACCCTCGCAGACAGTCATTTTAATGCACTGCACCTCCAGCTTACTGCCATCTGCCACCCTAACCCAGCTGGAGAGGGGGGGGTGGTGGTGCGTGTTCCCACCCTTCAATCAACAGAACGTCTGCCCCCCCCCCCCCCCCCCCCCCCCCCCCCCCTCCCCCCCCTTCCTCCCCCGCCCGCCCCCCCCCTCACCATCCCCCCTATTACCCCCGACCGACCACGTGGCTGGGGGC
>JAOYFF010000116.1:22812531-22829948 GCA_025773925.1 Cryptomyrus ogoouensis
TTGGGGGAGACCCCCATGGAGGACCCCAAAAAACGGCAAAGCGTTACGGCGTCCCCCCCGCCGCCCCCCCCCCCCCCCCCACCCCATCCCATTACAGGGCGTCAGCCAAATGCACGGCTCCAGGAACCTGCCACTATGGAGTAAATAAATAAATACGAATGAGGGGAAAATAAATAATTAATGGGAAAAAAGCGACAAGCCAACACTGACAGTACCCTGTGATGCCGGCCTCCCCGCGGAGCCCTGAACTTTTAATGGTTCATGAATCAGACTCCTGATCATTCTCCCCCACCCCCACCTTTAAATGTAGAGAACAGCATTTCTGGTGATAAACCAGTTTAGTCTGCAAGGTGTGCTGTGGCTTCAGGTCTTCTGGTTTATTTTCTTGTTGTTATTTGTTTTTTCCAAGGCACATCAGCCAAGTAAGGACCGAAATGTTTCCATTCATTATAATATGATTTTACCATCTGTTGTTTTTTAAAACAGTCGTTATTTTTTTATTTTTTAATCTCAGGTGATACTTATAAACATACATGTATCTATTCAGCTGGTAAATCGGGATTTGACGCAATTTATTTGCAAAATTAAAACAGTAAACATTCTGCAGGTGGTGTTTAAATACTACTGACACTAGAATTTACAATGCAAAATGTATACCAAAATTACAGAGAATGCAGACATATCAGTTCAAATCAGGGCCTGAGAATCCTCAGGAAATTCTACAGTATTCCATTTTGAAAACATTTAATTGCTCCAAAATGCCAAAGAATGTTGGATATTCCACAATGTCTTGATTTGGAATGTTTAGACAGCAGAGGCTCCGGGCCCAGATATGACGTAATATCTGCAGCACACTGCCCCGGGACGCTTTCGTTTTGGAAAGCGTGTTGCCTCCTCACATCTCCATGCTCCTACCCGAGCCACTCACCGGATCCGGCTCAACGTCTCCCTCAGCAGCAGATAACAAGAATGAAAGCAAAGGGTACATCATAGGAGATCAAGAGCTTCCTAGATAAAGGTTTTCTGGATGCCTCTGGACTACAGTTGGCCCATTCTAATGTGCGAGTTACTTGTTCCCCCTCTTAGCCTGTAGCCAAACGACTAAAAACTGAACAGC
This sequence comes from Cryptomyrus ogoouensis, assembly GCA_025773925.1. Taxonomy (NCBI): domain Eukaryota; kingdom Metazoa; phylum Chordata; class Actinopteri; order Osteoglossiformes; family Mormyridae; genus Cryptomyrus; species Cryptomyrus ogoouensis. The sequence continues at coordinate 22,813,649 of JAOYFF010000116.1, forward strand.
AGACTGACCAATACTCTGAGTATTTCTGACCTTGTTTCACGGGCAGCCTTGTAAGTGAGCATCTTGAAGGAGCATGCAGCTTAGTGTAATGACACAACGGTATAGCGACGTGCTCGTGATGAGGGAGCAGGAGTGCAGGCGCTTCTGGTTCTAATTAACACTTAATCCACACTGATTTCAATAAGCTGCCAGTGAGAATGGGACGTACATTCTGCATGCTAATAGCGGTAAATTAGGCGCGACTTCTGATAAAGAGTCAAGTGACTGATGCAAAGTAAATGTATTTAGCGTCTGATGCAGATGAGATGTAAATATAGCTTTAGCCATTGTACAAGTATTCACTTTATCCCGCTGCTTTACTGCTAGCGTTTAAAATTAGTCGGGGTCATCAGGGACTGGGAGGTCTGGGGTTAGTGGCTGCTGAAGAATATCCATCAACAGGACGGACACCACGTTCGGCTGAGTCCCGCCCTGCCCAGTGTCCCTCCCCCACGTAATGGCCAGAGGATCTCTGATCTGTATTTCTGTGGCACATTCCTGACACACTGTGAAACAGTGCAAATTAAAAATAGAAAAATACATTTTGATTGTGATGCACCACAATAATAATACAACTCTCTCGTGCATCACAAAGCATTTTTTCTAAAACCTAGCTGTTTGCAAATGACAAGCTCAGCTTTATGAATTGATAACGGATCGTTCCAATTCCCTGTTCAAACAGCACACGTGATAAGCTGTCCCTCCTGCCCTTTAATAAACATTTATGCAGTCGTTTGTTTTAGCTTTGCTGTTGAAGGCCTACCTTTATTTATTTTTTTGTTCTGTAAAAAAAGCCCAACAACGTCCAGAAGCAGGATTCACGTGCGGAGGGTTTGGCGGTGCGACATCAAGGCAGTTCAGGACACTGAGTGAACGTCATGGTTTGCCATTAAAGCAAAGCGCCCGTTTTATACGCAGAGTAGGGCCTGGACACAAAACTGGGTCACAAAACTTCGTAATTCATCACACTCTTCGCGAGAGAGGAATTATTCATGGAACACATTCCAGAAATAATCATTTAAAAAGGGTACATAATCAACTAAATCGTCTGCCTTTTAAGCTGTACGTGACTTTTTCCTAACCCCTTTCATAAATGACACATTTTTTAGGATTAATTTTTTTGTTTCAAGCGAATTAAAGCAAAACAGAATCATGTCAATTATTTTATTATCAAAAACTATTCAGCCTGTTTTGGATAAGTCATGAAATGCTTAATTCACCAGAGTGGTTACTGGGATTTAGGAAGAAGATCACCTTTTGGGTTAATCTGTATGTTTTCTCTGCATGGGTGTGGGGAAAACTGGTTTATAGTAGCACAGCTTGGTCACGGTGGGTGTTTAAAGGATTAAATTATCAGGCTAAAAACCACACATCTGTGCTCCAAACAAGCATGTCCGTCCTGGTGACACAGGCCTTCCCACTGAGGAGGGACACGGACACACAGCCAAGGAGGCGCATGTCCGGGGAGGCGCATGGCCAAGGAGGCGCACGGCCGGGGAGGGCATCCAGCTCCCCTGCCTCCACAAAGCCAGCCGGAGGTATTAAAGGCCCCCTCAGACACCCCACATCGATCCCAAGAGTTAGCATTTTTTAATGGATCACGCATAAATGAAAGGTCAAACTCAGAATTGATTCTTGAGATCCAAGATCACTCTGCGCTGCTGAAAATGCGGCATGCAGCCCTTATTTATTCCTGCTATACCTGCGGTTGTCTCTCAGAATGGGGGAGTGGTGGCTCTCGTCGCTGATCAAAAAAAGAACGCAGAGCGTAGATACAAGCACACAACCAGAGAAGAGGACGGTGCTCCCACGGGGCAGGCAGAAACTTCAGGTACACAAATCCCAAACAAATAACATCATGAATAACAGTACAGTGCAGCTAACACCTCAGCAAAACATGACAATGTCCTGCAACCGAAAGAAGTGAAATCTGCATATTCTGAGCATAATTTGATAGGACAACCTCATTAGTAGCCTAGTGTATATTAAAGTGGCATAGGTGGATGAGGAGGGCATTCCGAGGGCTGCTGTCTGGCTGGTTCGATCGGTCTGGCCGCCATCTCCGGCTGCACGGCTGACAGAAACTCTAACCTCTCCTTTACCCCATTATTATGGAATCCAGAACCTTCTCCAGATGATTTGGTTCGATAGCTCTTTGCTTCCAGGGTTTTCTGTTCCGTGGTGTCTGAATGACAACCAGAACAATCTGCACTGGGATTTTCAGAGCCTTTTAGACTATTTACATCATCTGTCGAGAAACATCCGTGGGACTGCGAGGACGGGTGGTGGTGGGGGGGGGGGGACCCCGCAGTTCCGAGCGGCGGACCGGACGCGCCGATCGACCATGAACACAAAAGTATGGGCAGCGCACACAGCATCTGCAGACGGCGCACGGAAATCAGAGCAGCGGCGGGACAAAGAGCCACCTCCCCGTTCACGCTGCATTTGATGCAATTTCCTCCATACAGGAATGCAGGATGTCGCGTGCTGGTGGAAAACCAAACCAAAAATTTCTGGGTGGAATGGTGCCAGACAGATCCCGGACACCGAAATCCGGCGACACGCCAAGACGCAGACTTACATGCGTGTATACACAAACACACAAGGCCCACTCTCCAAACTGCGGAGCTGGAGGGCCACACCGCACTGGACGGTAAACGAGCGAGCGACGACAGGGATTTCCTCGGCGGACCGTGACGGAGCCACGGTAAATTGCTGGGGTCGATTGTCTCACAGAGCATTGGCTGCTCGATGACACGAATCTGTGCCGAGTGGGTCGAGACCTTGCTGGGGCATGGCTGGCAAAGATTTTACATGTGTGTGCATGTTTGTGTATGTATGAGTGCATGTATAAATAAACAAACAAATAAACTAATTAATAAATTATATATATATATATATGTTTGTTGAGAAATTTTATAGCAGGAACCACAGGCTTTTATTTTGAGACTAAAATGCTTTACAATGCTCATTTCCCACCAGAACAGTTATTACTGAGATAATACAAAATATATTAAAAATACATGGCATGTATATATTTGCAGATATATAAATAAATAATATAAGGAGGATATGCAGGCAGGTTGTACAAGGTCAAATCTTAATATTTGATGTTGTGTTGTAAATGCACTTACACTAAATTTTATTTTGAAGAAAAAAGATGATCAGCCCTGTTTGCATCCCTGTGCACCCGCCTCGCTAACCGGAGAAAAATTCTGAATTTAATACGTCTGAATGTCAGAGATTGAAGCGAGGTCTCGGGTTACCATGGAAACTGGCATAAGGATCTGTTTACTGGAGGCTAGGGACACAAACGTGGGAAAACAGAAACTTTGGCTGGGTGTTCACACACATGCTGGGAGCGGGCCGGCATGCACACAGGTACGGCTCGCACGAGGGCCCCACTGGCTCGCTTCTGAGCTACCCAGTGACCGAAAGCTACGGTAAGAGCCACAGAGCACTGGCGGCCGTAGGAGGAAGCTCGGCCTCTCGCCATCCGAACCACACGTCGGGGACGCTGACGACCAGAGAGCTGCGTCCCGTCGATAAATCAACGTCGCCGAAAGGTCAGGCTGCGCCTGCGTATCGCACTCCATATGGGGCCTGAATTTAAATATCCGGGCTCCCGGTCCGACCCACAAAAAAATCAATTAGCGTCTGTCTGCGGTTGAGCCGCTGCAGTCGGAACGTCACCCAGAAGCTGGAGCCCAAAGGGTGCCGGAACCAAGCTGTTCCGATGACAGGCCCGTTCAGCCCGCCGTCTTTTTTGTTCCCTCGTCTAATTAATCAATGTGGTGACCCCCCCCTCCCCCACCGAAGGCCAGCTGTTGCTTTGTCAGTTTCTTCCCATCATGCACCTGTGCATTATGACGGATGTGCTGGGACAGCATACTGATTCCTTGGCCCATTGTCTTCACAGCAGGCCCCCCCCCAGTCTTCGGTGCGAGAACGCCGGGTGGCGATTGTTTCTAGAGCATTCCGGGGCCCTCATTGGTGAAGACCAGTTTACCGAGCTTCCAAGGAGCAATTACCGTCTGAATTGCCACACTAGTTCTTTTTCCCTTTTATTTTAAGTAGCAAAGGTTAAAAGTATTTTTTGGCCATTAGCAGTGAAGAAGTTAGCGGGGCGAGTGACCACGGTCATTAGGAGGGCTTTCAGAGCACCAGGCAGGTCACCCTCCCATCTGCCAGCAGCTGGCACTTGCTGGCGACCGGATCCCCGGCCTAGCCGATACCTCTCCAGCGCGGCCAGCAACGCCCTCCACCTGCACAGCCACTGTACCGCCTGCTTAGATTCACTACCTGGCATTTGGTCGGTTATCTGCTGACACCGTGCGCTTTGATGTACTTTGACACAACCATCCAGTGCCGGCATTTCGGTAAAATACGGAGCATACGCAGAACACTTTCAGACCTCTAAAAATGCAGATTATTCGACAGGAAAGACGCTGTACTAGAAATATGTCCTTCCAGCGTCCAGAAGCACTTGGAGACTATTCAAAAAGCACAGTACTCAAGGCCTAGGACATGCTACATGGGACGGCATGCTGGTAGTACGTAGAACGTGATTTATTTCACTCCGAAACTGAATTTAACTTGGAACCAAAGAAGTGAAAGGTATATATGCTGCTCCAGAGTTAGATCTGGCTTTTAATAAAAACTGGAACAAAACGTGAGTCGTACAGGCCTGAGGCCAAGGGAAATGCAAGGCACAGTTTAACGATTCATATTCCGGGGATGTTATTCTATACCTGCATTACCTATGAGAAGGTGCTGACTCATCACATTTAATGCATAGATTGGGAGGCAATCTCAAAGCGTCAGAAACTCACACACAGTTCTTCCCCTCAATGTTATCCAACCACGTGCACAATGTTAGTAGGGAGGAGCCAATGAGGGCTCGCCTTGTTGGCTATAAAGTCATAGCTCCACAATGGGAACTTCACCTGTCACGCCTGCCGCCATCTCCAACTCTTTAGCGTGTAATCAGAAATTCACCAAGCTCACTGGACAAATTACAATATGGAAGCACTCGCTGCGTTTAGATTAATGAGGTAATCATGACTTATTTGCGGTGAGTGACATATCCGTAACCGGCTGTATAATTATTGCTCATTAATTATGGCACTTATACAGTTGCGAATCCATCCATCACTAAATAATTTTAAATTTAAATTGGAAAAAAGTAACTTTATTTATTTTAGCTATTCATCTGCCTTCTGGCTTTGGCCTTGTGAGACTCACTGTCCTGTTTTGGGTTATTAATGTGGATTTTCTTGGTCCTCACAGTCTCATCATTTAGATCTGGGGTGGGGAATGTGATCCACTGAGGCCTGGTGTGGGTGCAGGTTTTTGGGATGACCTCTCAATCAGCCAATAATAAAGCAGTGGTTCTCAACTCCAGTCCTAGGAACCCACTGTGAAAAACCCGTACCAGCCCTCCATGGATCAGGTTCCCCAACCGTGATTTAGATGCAACATCACTTAGGTATTTATATATATGGCTCTATCATTTACACTGTCCAAACCAGCAGGCTTATAGTCACATTCGTCTGACAATCAGTCACACCTATTCTGTGCTGTAACACATAGGCACACACACACGTACATGTGCACAGACCCACCTTGGCACGTTCCATTCTGCTCTTCATAACCTGGCTGGCACATGCACTTCCCAATGGGCACCAGCCACTCCCCCTCTGCGCTGCAGTGCATTCTGGGAAGGTCCTCTGCCACCGACATGTTGACGCAGATCCCCGAAACCTCCAGGAGCTGAGAGGAGTCCGCCCCAGTGATGGTATCCGGAAAGAGGGCCAAGTTCTTGACGACGGCTGGGCACTTCTTGTAGAAGACGCGTACGGAGACCAGGGCGATGCAAGCACCCACGTCCTGGAAGGCCAGGTAGAAGCCCTTCTTGGTCAGAGGCCCCACGTCCCTGACTTCCGTGTTGAGTTTCATCACCCTGTCACCAAGGTCCAGCTCCGTGAAGCTCTCATCGGCTGCGATGGTGTCGATCTTGACGTAGTCGCTCTCGCGGATGCCACGCTCCTGCTTCTCATTCGACTCGAAGTAGAATATGTTAAAGGTCTCCTTGCAGGTTCCTAGGCCACCGGGGAGACTGTTGCAGTCCCTCAGGGTGAACTTGAGCTCCACAAAGACCCTCTGCGCCCCCTCAGTCAGAATCCAGTTGGTCTGAAGCCAGTTGTTCTGGTTGTGCTCCATCACCTTGCACACCTGATACGTATGAATTGGGGCGTAGTTCTCATCCACCTCCCCAATTTCTTCCCACTGGAGAGAAGAACAAACCAGGAAATATGATTTTATTTTGGGTCTGTGAGTAACCGCGCCTCACACAGACAGCAACCATAACGAGCATAACTGGTATTCGTGATTTTAATTGGATTTGTTGTGTGGCTCTAATTGAATTGCTTAGTGATTCCTGTTCGGAAGCCTATAATTCATTCAATTACAACTTCAGCAATAGCAGCCCTACAATATCAGTTACACAGTGATGTGCTGTCTTTGTTTTATTGTTTGTGCAGTGTGGCAAGTAATTAGTATCTAGTTCCTGCTTAAGGAGGCCTAGCTGGTTAGATCCTGGTGTTAAATACTCATTGGGCTGCTTCACTGTAATTAGGGGAGCGGTTGCCATGTCTTTCTCAGGAATTAATCAAGAAGCACTGGTGTGTCCCATTCAGAAAGCACACATTATGTAGACAGGGACGGGCAGTATTTCTGATACATGTATTTAAAATATGTATTTTAAATGTAAAATTGTATTCAAAATGATCATGTAATCTTTATCCATACACTTCGAAGTTCAGTAATTTTGTATTTTTGAAAATACACGAGATTCCCCCGTAATATATGCGTGATGACGTCATGTGTGAAAAATGCTTCGTTTTTTATACATTTTTATTAATTGTCATTAGAGCAAATAGCTGATCACTGTCTTGAAGCCAAATACTTACAAGGTCCATTTAGGGCTATTTGTGGTTAAGTTTTTAAGATGTTGCTGAGTGAAGCATTTAACCTGTGTTTGTCATTTTTAATTTACATTTTATTGTTAGTTTTTTGCATCTGTGGTACAAAAAAGAAGCTGTTTTGTTAAAATTACAAAAAAAAGAGAGTTATGTTTATCTGTTCATTCGATTGACTTACCGTTACCTGATTGCTCATGTGAGTAGTTGGGATGTATTTTAGACACTTAAAAAAAATCGTTCTTTTATTTGCCTTTATATTTGCATTGTTTCGTTTAGTAGCGAAAAAACGTTACTGTTATACTTGGCCATTTCGGCAAGTGTGCTTGTGAAGAAACAAGCCACTATAGAAATGTGTGAAATGGATTTATACATTTTTAAGATACAAAATACTGTCGTTTATTTTAATACTTTGCGTGGTGGCTATATTTTGTAGTTTATTTTTATACACTATTTTGGCATTTTGTATAAAAAAACATTTTGACGTATTTCTGCCCATATCTAAATACCGACCAACCCCCCCCCCCCCCCCTACACACACACATGTACACACCCACCACCATCACCACCAAAAAAGTGCCTTGTAGGTTTCAAATGTCGCACACGGTACAATAGTCCTCACAGGCTTGTCTAAACGTTTCATTAATCTTAGCCTGACGCTTTGTGCTTATGATAGTGCAGACAAAGACGTTGTTGACGGTAAATGAATGTATATTTGAGAAAGAATGAACACTAGATATGCCGGCATATTGACAGGGGGCAAGCGTTCCCCAGGGCAAAATCTTCTCCCGTCTTGTGATTCTTTGCACAGATCGGGCACTAACGGCTACGATGGGCTCGATCGCCCCCCTGGGAGCGGGACACCTCGCAAAGGCTGGCCGCCGAGTCCTAGGTGTCGGCTTACGGCGCATAAGAAACCCGGGGCGGCGTTTGCTGAGCCCGGGCGCCGTGCCACCGCCTCCCCAGTCTGTTTCGGATCCTCGTCTGCGCTATGAAAACCTGGCCGTGGCTCATTTTATTTCCGCCCACTGAATTTTCACATTATACAGCCCGGCGCGCAGATAAGATCCGATTTAAAGACCTCTTAAAATAATAGTGCAAATTATTTTAAAACCTCCTGCTGTTTTTTTCCATTTCGCCAAACCTGCTAGGAAAGACCTGATTAATTAAACAGATCAGTCATTTACACCACTTTCTAGATGGAGAACGCTACATTTTCTCAAGCCAACTAAAAGTCCGTCAAATTAACTATGCGAAAATGCATATTAGTAATTACACTGCGTGTATTTTAAGTCTTCGCCGACTCTCCAAAGCCATTTTCACACCTTTCGAGTTGTGTGAATTCAAGGTGTATGAATTTATACATGTTATTAATCTGCTCCTTGGGCTTGATAAGTTGATAATAAAAGATATAAAAAAAAAAACCATTAAAATAACTGCAGGGCACTCCGATAGGTACCGAAATAATGACTGCAACCTTGCCTGAGTTGCGCTTTTTAAAAAAATTCTTCGGTCGGCGCCGCTCTTTGCGTTTCTGCAGTCTGTTTTCATGATTGACTTGAAAAAGGGAAAAAAGGAGAACGACCAGAAATATTAAAAATATACATTTTAAAAACCTGCAGCATTGTAAACAATATTAAACAATCCCTTTTTAAGTCTTTCGGAAAAATATTTTATTTTCTGGTTTTAGTTATTTTTGCTGACACTTCGGCCCATTTAAAATGGGCTTTTTAAGCCAATATTTTAAAATGTCACTGGCAAGCAAATTTGCATTTCATTTCAGCCAAATTGTCACGTTAGGTTAAAAATTATTTTCGGGCTTAAATAATGCATAATTAAATAATTAATTTCCAGCCAAATACAACTTTCTGTGGCCTGTTTACAGAGCATACCGTTAAAAAAGACAGACGTACACCCATCAAAAAAAAAAAAAAAAAAAGAGAAACATGCGTCCACCCCCCCTCTTCCCGGCTTAATGCCCAGGAACCGCCCGCGATCAGTGTAAGTGCCCGGCGTTTGCGCTCCCTAATGCGCCAGTGTTATCCGCCGTCTACAGCCGACCTGTGCGTCTTTGGTTAGCTCAAGATTACTTCGCACATTATTTTTATTGATAACCTGAATCAGTTGCGTAATGGTACTTTGGTAGGTGGGTATACTGTTATAATTGCGTTTACGTATTTCTTTGACTGATACGCATTTCTGGCCATTTTTAGGTGGATATACGGTAAATCCATTTTTTAGCGATGGGTATATGTCGTACACCTGCGAATACCTACCGCTACACGTCTGAATGAAAGAATAACACGTTTTCACGCTCTCACCTAAGGCTATGAACTTGGCGAGCTTCGATCTTGTCTGATTCATTTAGGGTTATTTCGTGGTCACTTCCTTTGTTGCTTTATTAACCAGCCCCATTTTCTCCGGTTCCAAGCGCGCGGGCCTTAAAAATTCACCTTTAAATGATCACATATTATTTTTTACATCCATATTGTTGCCCTGAATTTCCCACTCTTCGGGTCCAAGGGGGGCGATGACGTATTCGAGAGTATTATTTATAGACTATATTTATAGATGTTATTTTCCACGAGTATTTTCCAATTGTTCTCTTACAATGTGGTCGGGAAACAAATTCCCCAATACGGGCAAACTGGATGCGTTTTGGATTTTTCTATCTCTCCTGGAAAATGTAAAGGGCTTTGATGAGTCGCACGTGGAAATGCACAAGAGAAATAAAAATTTAATTGACTGACTGACTGATTGATTATTTCCTGACTTTCTCTGTCTCTGTCCTCAAACGCATATGGCATTAACATATAAAACACCCCTCAAGCAAGCGAGCCTGTTAACAAGTTACAAGAGTGATTTCAGATTAAAATAATTCACTTTAAATATATATATTTTTAAAAGGCCTCGCAAGTGATTAATTCAGAGCAGTTTCACCCTTAAGCCACACAACTTGAGAACAGATGGGGTAAGGCCATCTCTCAGTGAAGCCCTAGCGTCTTAAATCTTCAAGACAAAACACTCTCGCCGAGTAATTAGTACACTGTCAGGCTTTCACAGAGCAGCACATCCATTTAAATATCTGTATGAATTATCTCTCCGTCTATTTATTCTGCATTTGTAAGAAAAAGTCCCACAGAAATTAAAAAGGACTCACACACACACAAACGATGTGTTGCATATGAACCTGTGTGTGCAGCACGGAAGAAACCCAGGTCACCAAAATTGGCACAATTGACGAAGAAAAAAGATTATTCACCAGGACAAATCAGCCTAGTCGGTGCCCCTGAACACTAATCGCTGCCCGGCCCTCGGAGGCTGAATTCACCGCCGCCACGGCCCCAGACGCGGCCAGCCTTTCCCTCACTGCCTGCCACACACACATACGTGTAGTTCCTGCATCGGAGATCCTTCCAGGCCATCTGCGTCACGACACGCCGTGGCTTGAATTAATTATGGCACGGAAGAAGTCATCGGTGCAAGATGTTAGCACCACTACGGTTATAACAAGGTTTGGCAGCGAGACTCGCCGCTCGATGAGCAGAAAATATCGAAATCTTACACCACGACACCTTAGCGTGCACGCCGCTGCACATTTGAGGCCTGGCCGGATTTACGCAGTGTCGATTGGCTCACGGCCTTCGGGGTAAAATCCTATTAGCACGCACGAATCATTAAGAAAGAAACAGATTGGCTTTAAGACAGCGTATGTTCGCCAAATGGTCCAACAGAAGTGCATCTGTCCAAAGCTCTATGGAAAGGCTTCTCCCTCGCTCCTCCTTAAAGGCGCTAGAGAAAAAATTCATAGTGCCTGCCATACGCTTATTTAAGATCGAGTCCTTACTCTTACCGCTGACAGACTTCTGACATGGGGTGAGTGCTCCATTAGGAGAGGCCTTTGAGGAATACATCATCTTTCTCCACAGACAATTAACTGCAACCCATGTCAGATATTACTGCGAGTGACATCTACTGGAGATAATATGATTGGTTAAGAAACCGAAGACAAACTTATTAGCCTAAAACAAGGCCAGATGCTAAAAATATGCTTCAGAAAGCAATGGAGGCAAACCCTCCCTCCTGTCTTTCTTCTGCCTGGTATCCTGTCCAACTGAGCTGCAATGAGAAGCTCTCTATCTGCCATCCTATGCTATTAAATTCAACGATGCACCATAGATACACCTCAATGTGAGCAAATTTTTGTTCTTTTTATTTCCTATTGTTTGCTCTTTTAAAAATGTCAATGAAACGTAACGTAAAGAGGGTTTGGAGATAATGTTTGCACGCCTTCAACAGGGATAATCTCCCCATTTTTAATCTATTATATTACGACAGGGACCATCTTCATATCTTTATCTCAATTTTTCAACGGGGATAATCTTACCCATTTTTGTGTATAACCGCTCCCAATTTAGTGACGAGGTTCATTCCTACAACCAGGTCGTTAAGCCAAATTGTTGGGTCCATGCTTAAGACTTTCCTTTAGCTGTCCATACTCAATTTCATGAACGACAGTTTGTACATTCTACTTCAAAGATCTGTTTCCCTCCAGCATGTGTTGTTGTCAGGCGTTTGAAATTCGGTCGTAAACGAGCACATTAGTTGGAAAATGAATTTTTTATTACCGTCGTATTCACGAATGGCCGCAAACCACGGTAGCCACTAAACGAGAAGTGGTTGTATTTCACTTCCTCAGGACGTGTGTACCGACCAGCCCCCCAGCGGTCTGTAAGCCCACCCTGCGCGTCGTAACGTGTGGACCGCCCCCTGCAAAGAGGCCTCCCCAGGGATCTTCACCAAACCCCGGCTCAAGAGTCACTGCCAGGCATCACCACAGCGCTCACTACCGAAATGAAACTGCACCTGAACACCGGCTCACCGTCGACCTTCAGTGGCACCCAGCAAGTTGGGGGGTGGGGGGGGGCAACTTTAAAGAGGCTCCCATCCAACCCCCCCCCCACCCCAAAGCAATGAAATCAGCCTCCCAGTACTAAAGAAAACAAATCCCAGCCTCCCGACTGCGGCAAGTTCAAAGCTGGCAGCCTCCCCCAACTCAAAGCGCAGGAGCCATGGGCTGAGTGGGGGGGGGGGCAGGAGAGCGGGGGTCCAGCTGAGGACCGGATGCAGGATGATCCGTTCTTTCCGAGGGGAAAACAGGGAAGAGATTCCCTGATGCCAGAAGCTAGCCTAAAAGCCGGGATTGGATTTAGCCCCCCCCCGCCCCCCCGTCCTGCTGTAACTCAGCGGGGCTCTTTGTGAAAGCTGGGCCTGGTCCAGGGGTTTCTCCGCTGCTGCAGGCCTGCAGCCTTCCTGGAGATGAGAGGTGGCCAGTCACCCTGCAGAAGCAGCCTTGTGTTTGGTCATTCTCTGGCCGTTTATCCTGTCTCCGTGGAGAGATTCTCGCTCCCGAAAGCTCCATAAGCACTTGATGGTGAACGCGGGAGCAAAAGGTGTTCAGAGCTGTACACATCTGGTCATTTGTGCAAACATCTGTCAGCAGCAGCTTCACAGGAGCATTTCCTGCTCCAACCACTTCAAACCGCTGCTGCGTCCGCTCGCTTAATTACCTTAAATGAGAAAATTTGGTCGATGAACCTTTATGGATTTTTTGTTCCATTTTAAGACGAACCCATCTCTGACACAAAGGCGTCTGCCTTAAATTATCGCAGAAATCTGTGCTTGTTCATTGCAGTCGTGGACTTTTGGGTTTAAGGTGGCAGAAACATCTGTTAGTGACATTATTAATGTGCTCTGTTCCCGTAAAAGCAGGAACAGGGCATAAAATGGATTTTACAGTGCAAAAAAAAGCCTGCATGCTTGTTTAACTGTTCATAAATTTAATCTGGTACAAATTCGTTAATCAGAGGCGGGCCGAGCAGGTAAGAGCATTACACGGCCATGAAGGTACTGCATGATAACTGTCCACTGACAGACAGACAGAGAGGCAGGCTGTGCACATGAAGTGTCAGTAAAATGTTCATAAAAGCCCCCACAGGATGGGAGTGGGGCAGGGAGGAAGGCCCAGGCAGGTGGCTGTACACGGTAAACCCCAGGACCTGGCGGCTTACAGAATATATGGGTTGTTGTTGATGGTCATGGTGACACATGGCCCCCTCCCTTAACAAAGCCGGGGGGGCAGCTCTAGAAGCATTTGAGTATCCACCTTATTCATACATAGATATCTGCTTCCCATAAATACTTACGCATGGATTCTCGGGTGTTCCTGTGTTATAAAATGTGTGTGGTACTGTGCACATAACATAAATCCAACCCAAAGAAGATGGATGCTGAGAGGCAGGGTCGGCATCGCTGGCAGACCTTTCTGTTTGTTTATTTGTCACTGCCGAGCTGTAAAACACCCTCTCTTGGCTCCCCCAGGCCTGTGCTCAAGTGTTGTGTCACCAAAGCCAATCTGTGATTAAATCTGATGAGTGACTCACAAAGACCAACAAAAGGGGGGGGAGGGAGGATGGGGGACCAGCCTCGCGAAACGTGGTGGAGGGGGCGCGAGCGCAAGCCAGGGCAGGTGTGAACTGCAGGAAGGGCGGCACTTAAGGACAGCGATAACAGAGAGATGCGGTGATTAGGTAAATAAGACATAAACATACGACAGATGTGTAGGTGCTGGCTCTGTAGCCACCATACCACCTGGAGGTCTGGCCGTGTACTGCAGACTTTAGAGACAGGATCGGGTGTCATGCCTGAACCCCAGAAATGCAGCATGGCTGGAACAATCACCCGTGGATGTTTCATTTGTGCATCAGGAAGTGGCTGCATGACGGCGGATTGTGGGCAACATCTATCGCCAGCTCCACCCACACAGGACAGCCCACAAGGGACCGGGTAGGGAATCGAGGGCAGGGGGGACTTTTACAAAAAAATTAAACTGGTATTTAAAATTGCAGGTCGGGGGTGTCTTTTACAAAAGTGGTATTTAAATACTGATATTTAGATCCCAAGATAAGGACAAATAAAAGTAAAAAAATAAATAAAAGAAAAAACACAGCACAAAACTGCAGATGATTTAGCCTCATTGATATTTAACTGTTTTTAAGGTCAGAAGGATTGGCTAAACTGCTGCTGGGTTATAGTCACTAGGTTACGGTCCTTCTCTGGCCATGGCGTAAAACAAGTGTCAGCGATTTTGCCGATCCCGGAATCCTTCTTCGCAAACTGACGTGTTTCATGATCCGGAAAACCAGCAACCTGAGGGGGGGATTTGAGCTAAATAATCAGAAGATCACCTTGACCAGCTGGGCCAGAGGAGATTCTCGCAAACCCTCACCCGCGTGTGTCAATGTCTACCGCGAGAGATAGCGGGCGTCACGGTTCAATCACGGCTCAGTATCCAGGCAGGCTTCATACGAAGGTCAGGACCCCACCCGCTACCCACTCATCCTCAACACTGGCGTTCCCGTGTGCACAGAAAAGGCTTACAGGATCCTGGGGGTTCCTCACCTGGTTTTTGCCGGCACTGGATAACCCAGAGGACTTCTCCTTCTCCCAGGCACTATGATATGACCCCAGAATCATGAGAATGATGGAATCCTGCATGAAATTTCAACACAAGCTTCTCTCCCTACTGACGCGCCATAAGAGCAACACTGAGCTCTTGTAACCATTATCTATACATTTCTTTTCCCGTTAAAATCTCTCTTTTACTTGCCCCAGGGACCCATAGACCTTGAGATGTATCTCGACGGAGCCTATGCAGACCGCGGCTGGATTCGAGTGACGAGACTTACCCCGTTCTTGGGATAGGCGATCCACCCCAGGTCATCCACTACAGATCGGGAGTCCAGTAAATTCACTGCAAAAATAAATTTAAAATAATGAATAAATAAAGGCAGTCAGGCAGCAGAGGCAGCATTAGAGGCATAGCTGTGGGGAAGCTGGTTTTTAACCCAGAGCATATACTGTGGATTTAGAAATCAGAAACTAGACATGCTTGAGTTTAGAGACGTCTGGGCATAAAATCCGCAAAATCGTTATTTCAAAGTGAGCGAATAATGCGCGAGTGTCACATCCCACAGGGACACAGCACCGGGCCTTTTAGCTATAGTGTAATTCTCTGCGCCTGCGGTGAATCCGGCCACACAGCAGTGTCCGATTTGTATCGCTCGTTTGCTCCTGCCCTGGGTCTGAGGCGTGACGGTATCGGATCACAACGGCCCGATCTCGCAAAGCTCGGTGTCACACCGTGCGGGACGGATGGTAAACCCACATCGCAAATCACAGCTCTCCCGATCTAGTGTCTTACGGTCCGACATGTGACATGTCATATACCGCGACGGGGACCTCAATGCATCGTACCAAATTTCCAAAAACAAACAGCACGACACAGACGCGGTCAGTCTGAAGAATTTGCAACAATCTCCGCTAATGACCCTGTTACAGGCCCAACGGCTGACAAGCTAGTTCTTGGTCCATTAAAAAACACACCTTAAAAGGAATAAACATTTTATTCCAAATCAAGTAATCTAAATGGTTCAATAGAGCTGTACATATGAGGAATTAAGTTTTATATTCAAATATAAGTTAGCAAGAGAGGCACAGGCCCCTCCAAGGTCAATGATGTACGCAGGACGTGTCCCAACTTAACAGCCCCACACGCCATGTCCATTCAACATCACGCATCTTCGAGAAATCCATCGCAGAAAAGCCAGGGTTTACTGCGAGCTCTGGGCTTCTGAAAGTAGAAACGAAAGGGGGTTGTATTGACACGGAAAACACTCTCAGCGAGTGTTTATAAAAGAGGCAAACAGATTCAGGAAGCATCTGAAAAGAAGTGGAGTAACAAACAAGGCTCTGCTATTCTACCCTGACGGGCAGGCAAGACCAGACTGGAAGAGGAGCTCATTACACGGTGGAAAACATCCCCTTTAGGTGGCAAACTATAACACATCCAGGGGGGAGGCTTTGGTTAGGTACTGTTATGAGATCATTTTACTCTTTTAGGGTTCTGAGGGTTCAGATAGGGCATGTAGCCAACCCAGGCCCGAATGGCCTCCCAGGGGCACATCTCAGAATGTCATTATCACATAACTCATCCGTCACCCATCACACCACGGAAAGCCATCATCCATTATCCTGCCTTTTACTCTGATGGTGGCCCTGCCCTTGGAGGGGGGAGGGGCTCCAACTCCATGTGTGATGTGACCCCCCCCCCCCCCCCCCCCCCCCCCCTTCCCTCACTCCCTCCCCACCTTTCTTACTCTCCACCCAACCACCACCTTTATTACCAACTAAAAAACAAAGATCACGGGGCAGAGTATGCT